>JANHFL010009797.1:34440-54049 GCA_032468155.1 Oxyrhabdium leporinum | reverse complement strand
AATTCAGAGAGACTGGTATAGATCTATTTCGGGCTTATTTTGCCCTCATCAGCCAGACATACTCATATGGGATTTGAACCCGGGCTGCCTGCAATGCAGGCTTGTTATCTTAACCACTGAACAAGCCTGCATTGCAGGCAACATATAACATATAACATCAGTAAAAAATATAGTCACATATATATATATATATATATATATGTTATGACTTTGCTAGTAGTTTCTTATTTTGTATTTAATACATTTTCAATACATATTGTAACTGATGCTCTAAATAACAGAGTTTAAGAATGCATATTAAATGTATTAATCTTCAAATCAAATCATCATGTTTTGTATATTGAATCAAATCAACATATGCAAGATGTACAGTACATAGTGTTTGCAATGTGCAGAATAATCTCTTTGACAGCAGTAATAAACAATGTTATGTAAATAATTATATAAGGTTTCATATTAACAAGGAATAGATCTCTAAAAGGCATTCCTTCCAACAAAAGTGAAATTTTATTCGATAGAGGTGTTAGTCATCTGTTCAAAACCATAACATCTGTCTCTATTTCTCATATCCTACAAAAGTGACAGATAGGAATAATACATATAATCCTCAATTTACAACAGCGACCATTTGATGTTACAAAGACATGGGAAAGGTGACTTATGACTGGTCCTAGCACTTGAAACTGTCATAACGTCCCCACAGTCACATGATCAAATTTCAGGTGTTGCCAACTAACATGTATTTATAATGATTGCAAGTGTCCTGGGATCATGTGATTGCTGTTTGTGACCTTCCCAGCTGACTTCTGAAAGGACGTCAAATGGGGGAAAGTTGGATTCATTTAATTACTGTGTAATTCACTTAACAACCGCAGTGATTCCTTAACAACCAGGCAAAAAAGGTCTTAAAAGTGGGCATGATTCACTCAACAACAGTCTTGCTTAGCAATGGAAATTCTGGTCCTAATTGTGATCATAAATTGAGAACTATCAGCTCAAAATGAGCTACACAACACAGTCCTTTCAGCAATTCCAAGAAAGCTCCACAGCCATTTGCACTACTCAGGTGATCATGGCCTCAACAGTGGCCTCAACAACTTTCCAAGGGAATGCAAATGACCAACTGTCTGCAAGGAATATACCATATTTTTGGGGAGTATAAGACGCACCTAGCTTTTGGGGAGGAAAACAAGAAAAAAAATATCTGCCTCTGCCTCCCAGCAATTTACTTCCTTGCAGCAAACAGCCTGTTTCAGTCTGGTTAGCAGAAGCAGCGGATTGTTGCTTGGATCGACTTTCCGACGATCAGCTGTTTCAGGCTGCAGTGATCTCCATCACCTATTACCGCCTCCGCGCACCCCATTTTTGGCCTCTGCGTGCCCCATTTTCTACCCGTTCTGAAAACGGGTGCTCAGAGGCCAAAAATGGTGCGAATGGAGGCGGCAATAGGTGTTGGTGATCCCTGCAGCCTGAAACAGCTGATTGTTGGAAGGCCGATTCAGGAGACAATCAGCTGCTTCTGCTAATCAGGCTGTGCTGAAGCTGAAACAGGCTGTTTGCTGTTTGATGCAAGGAGGAAATTGCTGGGAGGTAGAGACTGAAGGGTGAGGGCCAGCAGGTGGTTGGGGCTTAGGCAACATTCGGTGTATAAGATGCACAGACATTTCCAGCCACTTTTGGGGGTAGAAGTGTGTCTTATACTCTGAAAAATATGGTAAATCTTTCCATTCCCCACCATCCTGTCAGAGCTAAAGAAGCTTCTTGGATGAGAAGTAAAACGTCTTCAAACAAAAATAAGAAAGTCCAGTTGCCTCTTGAAAAAGCACCTTTGGGACAAGTTGAGGACTACCTATTTAAAACAATGTGTGTGTGTGTGTGTGTGTGTGTGTGTGTGTGTGTGCAATTAATATGTCATGGCTCCAATACACTTTCTACTGAATCTTAGCTCCCAAAAAATACTATATTATCTAGCATTGAGAACTTTGAGGAAAATTTCACAGTGCTCAGAATTTGGACATTTCTTTATCTTCCAGGTTATATATCTAGGAAAATATAATTATAATAAATCTTAGCATGTGAAGTACAAGAGTTGGTTTGAATACCAACTTGGTAATTCAGAAAATATGCAGATTTATTTGGAGAGCCCATAACTTTGTAGAGTCCATAACTCAGTCTTAACACGTGAAGCTGGTACAGGCTGGTAAATTAAACATTCATTGGTCAAGATTGTAATCTGTCATGATAATTCCTCTTTCTTTCTCTCATGCATATTCAGTGCACCCAGAATAAAGGTGTTTTTGTTCTGTAGTCATGAAAAGCAGGATTTATTTTTTGTTTATTTTGAGCTCACATTTTCTATGTAATTTTCCATTACCTGATGATTTAAAGTTATGAATAGTGTAGAAAGACTGCCTTCAATTTCAAGCAGTCCCAGCTAGTATACAGGTAATCCTTGAGTTACAGTAATTCATTTAGTGACCATTCAAACTTACAATGGCACTGAAAAAAAGTGACTTTTTTCACACTTACAACCATTGCAGCATCTCCATGGTCACATGATCAAAATTCAGACACTTGGCAACTGGTTCATATTTATGACAATTGCAGTATCCCAGGTTCATGTGATCACCTTTGTGGTCTTCTGACAGGCAAAGTCAATGGGGAAGCCAGATTCACTTAAAACCATGTTAGTATTATAACAGTTGCAGTGATTCACTTAACACAGTGACAAGAAAGTAAAATGGGGTAAAATCACGTAACTGTCTCACTTAGCAACAGAAATTTTGGGCTCAATTATGAGCATGAGTTTGAGGATTACCTGTATCTTTCTGATGTGTAAATTTAAGGTCCAAGAATAGCACAACCACTACAAATACTGTTGAGAATGTTTGAGATTATAGTTCAAACATTTCAAGGATACCAAGAACAGATGTTCTATGTGATAATGGTCACAACTTTTTGTTTTGCAGAATATGGGAAGAGATTCAGAAGATTGAAGCTAATGAATTTTGTTTCCAGGAACAGGTATACATTTGCTTCCAGTTTCAAATATGCCTGCAGTATCACTGGAAATATTGGCACACTACTTTAGATAATGGGATTCAAATGACTCTAACTATTGTGAATTGTGCTGTGTTTCAAGACTAAGTTTTAAGAAACTCTAATCTTCTGACTTCATTATTTCTTTATTGTGTTTTCCATATCTCCAGACTGACCCAATTGAGTTTGTAGAAAATATATGTGAAAATATGCACATCTTTGAAAAGGAAGACCTACTAACAGGAGATCAACTACTGACTGAATATAATGCTGAAGTAAGTGGAGCCCACATGTGTCTGAAAAAAAGTGAAAGGAAAATCACACCTTTTCCACTCTGGCGCCATCCGGGTATATGATTGCAACTCTTAGAATTCTATAAAAGCTTATGATAGCTCAGAAGTCTAAATTTTGTAGATTGAAGGCATCTAGATGGCCTCAGCTGAGGTGTCTACTCTAGAAACATTAACACTAAGTTCAAGAAGTGTTTTGCTTAGTTTAAATATTTGTGTCAATTTCCTGATCCAAAATGTGGTGAAGCTTCTTTAAAGTGTAGCTCTAGTGGCAATGGTAAGTTTTTATATTCTATTGTGTAAGTAAATACAACCAGGTTCCTAACCAATCAGGCAGTGAGTTTCAATGGATTGATAATATCCCATCCTCCATCCTCCATAATAATTATTATGTCATGGCATAAAAAAAGTCAGTTTAAGAACAAAGAGGCAACTTTTATGAAAAATTGACTAACAGAGAATGAATTGATTTATTCTTTTATCTTTTATATTTGCAGATCATTGCTGATGCCCTTAATCATCTCACTCCTGAAAAAGTAAACATCTTTCTCTTATCTCCTTCCCACGAGGGACAATGCACCAAGAAAGACAAGTGGTTTGGGACACAATATTGTATATTAGGTAAAGTGACCATTTGTGTTATTACTGATTTGTAAAAATCTGCTTCAAAACATCTCAGAGCAAAGATGTTACTAATGGTGCAATTTGCTGCATTAACTGCCATATGAATTGTTTAGTTACAAGGATTTCCCTTGTAAGAATTCAGAATTCAGAGTTTTCATTTTATTCATATGGCGTGGAGCATGGTAGCTCTTGCTGTCTTGTGGCATTGGCCATGCTGACTGTGTCCTGTCTCAGTTTGCGAACATACACATGCAGACACAGTTTCTGTAGTGTTAAGCAGATAATAGTAGACAATACCATAAATCAGAGTCTGTGCAAAGAGAGCTTATCGGAATAAGTCCGTTTGAAGTTTAAGCAGCAAGAGGGTGATCCAAATATGATCCATAAGCCAGAGTGCTGAGTCTAGTAGTCAGCGAATCCAAAAGTCAAGGGTTCAAGAGTAAGTAAGCACAGGAACAAAAGTCACAAACTATGACTGAATAATGAAATTAGATGAAATGAAGACGCAATAAAAGTTTTGAGATGTGGGAAACATAAAATTGACAGCTTCCTTCTTTTCCTGTGGTGTTTCTGGTATTAAAAGAGTGTAGCTGTCCTCTGAGAGGGCGGGTTGTATGCACAATTTAGAAAGCTTATAGAGTTAAAATTAAGAAAACTAGAGATTGCTTGAGTCTAGTTTAAGCTAAATTCTGTGCACCACCAAATCTAAGGCTAATTCTTATCTTGAGTTATTCTCTACTAAATCATTCATTCTGAGTTCTGTTACATTCATAGACATTGATCCATATTGGAGCAAGTTGTGGAACACTGATTTCCCTCTCAATCCAGATTTACATCTGCCAAAAGAAAATAAATATATAGGTTAGTACTACAACCGCATAGTCTTGTTCAATTTAATAATGTTCTTGTTACAGCACTTGATTAAACCATTAACCCACTATTGTACACATTGGTAGCTCTAATATCTTTTGGGGAGCAAGGACTATAAATATAATAAATAAAAATAACAAATAATAGACTTGGATACATCAGCCAAGATTTTCTTTTTCTTCCTTTGGTGCTTCCCACTCTAGGCTTATTGGGCAAGGATTTTTTTTTTAAAAAAATAAACTAATCTAAACCTCAGGTTTTAATGTTTTTGCTTGAAAAGGATAGGAAATTATGAGTGAATTTTGGCAATTGTAGTCAAAACTTTAGGAAGTAACTGTAGAAGTTTTTATGTCCAAGATTCATACAAAGTTTATGAAGATCATATGCAGCAATGTAGCAGGCAATCATGTCCATGAATAAATATTATCTTCAGCATTGTGATTTGCCACTTTTGTCCCCTATTTTAGCCACAGATTTTTCTGTCAAAGAAACAAGTATTCGTGCTCCAGAATATCCTACCAAAATAATAAACACACGCGAAGGGTGTCTATGGTACAAGGAAGACAATAAATTTGGTGTTCCCAAAGGTAAATTGTATAAATACAAATAAATCATGCTTCTTAGATTACCTCTATGGAAAAGGTATAGTAAGATATCTCATCAAGGTATTAACGTTCTTTAATCAATTGCTCAAAACAATCAGCACTTTGGAAAGCTCTTTGTCATAGAAAAACTCTTTTCAATGCATCCTTTGGGGAAACAGATATGAAAAGAACTTAGGATAAATGCTTAACAAGAAGGTGATTTAAGGTAAATCTATCCAAAGAATTGATGTGTTTAAAGTGCATTTGCTTCCTATAAATTCCTAAAACAACCGTTTTGTCCAACTGAAATTAAAACCTGGTGTTAACAATCAGTTCCACCCATTGATTAGTATTTACTATTGGGGGCAATGTTGGGTTTAGGGAAGTTTGTTTATGTGTGTGTGTGTGTCGGTCTGTCTGTGTTCTTTTTTTTCTGTCTTTTTACTTCCCCCTTCTCCATCTCTCTCTCTCTCTCTCTCTCTCTCTCTCACACACACACACACACACACACACACACACACAAAACACAGACACAGACACAGACAGAGAGACAGATACAATCACATTAAGATGATCATGGGAACGAGGATCCTCAAGTATGGTCACCACTAAAAATAATGGTTTCAGACTTCTGGGGCTGACATCACAGTGGGATCGATGCAGGGGAATGGGCCTCTGTATCCCCTCTTCAAGTCTTCACCACCGGAGGGTCCCCCATGGGGCTAAAGTCATCCTGTAGGGACAGTCGTGGAGAGTGGCGGCTCTCCTGCTTGACCTGGGATTTTCCCTCTACACCTATAATGAAGAAGAGGCGGCCATAATGGCCACCACACAGCTGTGACAGACGACAGGAACCAACATTGTGCTGGAGCGGTGAGAGTGGACAATGAGCAGAGCTGGGTGAGATGATTCTTTAACTATGCCTAGAACTTGACCCCAAAGGAAAATTAATCCAAAAAGGGGCTCACTGGAATGCTTTTTAGCAGCAATTAAAGATTCTGTTAAAGGCTGTTACTAGATATGTTGAAAAATGATATTAGAATGATGTAATAAATATTGAATAAATGGACGATTGGATGTACTAATAAGAATAGATTTAAAAAGTTAGAAATGGGGAGAAATATTGTTATATGTATTTTTATATAATGTTAGAGATTAAGACTAGATTTTGAAAATGGTATTTTTAGGCATGTTATTATTAAGATGAAGATGAAAAAAAATAAAATAAAAAGGATTAAGTGTTGATATAGACATATATAATAATATTACATTATGTAAGTTTGATAATTGTTGCAAACTCTATTTGTATTAAACTTTCTTTTTTATTAGAATTATTGTTGCAAACTCTATTTGTATTAAACTTTCTTTTTTATTAGAATTAATGATACCCAGCCAACACACTGTTCACGCAATGATATGTATGTTTTAAAATAAAAAATAAAAAACTTTACAGAAATATAATAATAATAATGGTTTCAGAAAGCACAAAATTGTAATGTTTGATCTAACTGAACAATCCTCAACTAGTTTAGAAGAAATTTCAATGACTCTTTAAAAATATAGATGTATGTATATAAACATCACAATTTTTATATTCTTATTGCTTTTCCAACTTATTCATTTTTCTCCAGGATTTATTTGTTTCTACCTGGTATCACCAATAATATTGCAGTCTGCACTGAAGTAAGCATTTTTATAACTGACTGGTTGCATTAGTTTAAAATGACAAGAAATTTCACTGTTACTGTTAGTTTCCATAATACACATACAGCCTTGTATGAAGTTATTTAGATTTGCTTTGATTAAACAAAGATCTTGAACCAGAACACTGTGGTTAGAAGGCTCCTTGAAGCTCCACCCTAGCACTAGCCTAAGTTTTCTAGGATAAATGGATTCAGGATTGGTGCAGTGTTCACCAAAGCTTTGAGATCTGAAGATCTTTCAGTACATGGAAAGGGGGCTTAAGGTTGCATGGGTTTAAGATTGTCCTCAGCACTTTCCAGAGCTATCTACTCTGAAAGGACCTTTACCAAGCAATCAGGAAAAGGCTCCACATTTGCTAGCTTCAGTGCACACTATGTGATTCATTGAAGTTGCTGATCTGGAAGAACCTCAACAAGTATTAACTTTAGGCAGAGAGAACCAGTAAGCCTGTGCCATTTATCAAAATCATCCAGCCCGGAAGCCCTTTGACCAATGCTGCAAAAGAAGGGTGAGAGATGCTTTGATCTGCAGAATTTAACAAAGACTCCTCTCAGTTTTTATTTCATAGTTTTTGGGGTTTTTTTTTCTGGAGAAATTGGAAGGAGTTCAATTTTGGATCTTTATTGAAGTGAAGCCAGCACTCCAAGGTTTTTGCACTAGAGTGCATAAAAGGAAGCAATAATTGTTTCTATACCTTAAATTCAAATCAGTATATTTTGAAGAGAGAAAAAGCTCATAAGTGTGAAGTCTATAATTTGATCCATGAAAATGACAATCTGTAATTTTAGTCTCAGAGCAGCCACTTTTCTGTTTCTCCTGTAAAACATGAAGACTTGACAACTCTGCCACTTCAACTTATGTTAATTCACTTCATTTTCCCCTCACCTAGCATGGTGCTTTTTGATACTTTTGTAAGCATCCTCAGCCATAACCTTGCTGAACCAGCATATGAAGCCGATGTTGCTCAGTTGGAATATAAAGTGATGGCTAAGGAGCATGGCTTGACCATTCGAGTGAAAGGCTTTAACCACAAACTACCTGTGAGTGATCCTTACTTCTTCATAATCTACTTCCATTCCAGTGACCATAAAGGTTTTAACAAATGATCATCACCAGAACAGCTTATCTGAAATGAAAGGATATAAGACATGGAAGTTCAGGTAGTCCTCAACTTGTGACCATTTGTTTTATGACTTTTCAGAGTTACAGTGGCCTAGAACAGGTGTTTTATGGCTCATGAAGTACTTCCAGCTATTGTAAAATATTCCTTCTCCTCCTCTTGACTAGGTTTTGAATGCTTGGCAATCAGCTTGCCTTTACAACTGGTTGTAACATTCTAACGTCATGTCAGCATGATTTATTACATTTCTTTCCCCATTTTTGGAAGAATGTGTTTACTTAATGACTGTACCATTTGCTTAATGATCATGTCATTGTTTTAATGACCATCATGAAAAATGTAAAAATAAAACAGGCCTGATCAGATGGATGCCTCAATTTATGACTATAACTACTTACAACCAAATTTCCAATTGGAGTCATAAGTCAAGGACTACCTGTTGCTACTATTTACCTAAACATTGGTGAAAGACATCATAAATCAGTGCCATAAGATGGTGTGCACCAATGTTTCTCCATTTAAGATGGGTGGACTTCCCAAAATTCCACAAGTAGAATGGGGAGTTGAACTTCACCCATCTTAAAGGCTCCGAGGTTGAGAAATACTGGTGTGCACTAAATCAAATTTTGCTATCTTGGTTTGTTGTCTCGCTACAAATAACTCTCTCCATCCTCTTATCTGAGATTGTCTAGCTGGAAATTGGGATATTTGATTTCTCTAAATTCTATACATGGGAATAATATACTGCAAACCTCAAATGAGCTATAAAGAATCAGAAGAAATAAATTACTATTGAGATTTTATTCCTGATTTATGTTTACTGAACTATATAAATATCAACATTCCATTATGGCATTTTTGTGTCTTTATGCCATTATAGACCAAAACAAGACAATCATTTTTTGTATCTCATCAGGCTCCAAGACTTACAAGGGATAGAGGGAAGAATTTATAATGTCACCGGGAATGGCAGATGGAAATGTTTAGCTCAGTGGTTTTATTTATTTAATAAATTAATGGGTTGATTTGAATGTTTACGTTTTATGGGTGGGTTGAATTATTTTATTCTTCACTTCAAAGGTCAGATTCAGGTTTCTGAAAGTTTGTGAGGCCTATTAGAGGCTTGCTTAATTTTACAAAATATGGCCTTTCTAATATTTGAAGGCTGATATTATGACTACATTTAATCTTCTTTGTTCCATCTCCTTTAACTGAACATCAAAGATGCTGGATTTTAGATCCTTCACTATCCAGTATATAGACTGATATGTTTGTGCTTTCGACCAAGAGCTGTGAAATGCTTAATGTGGTATCTTTAGTCTTTTATTTCATAAAATGCTGCTCTACTTGAATTTTATTTTTCTTTCTAGTTGCTGTTTCAGTTGATAATCAATAATTTATCTGAGCTGAACATCACACCTTCAAACTTCCTGATAATAACAGAGCAGCTAAAAAGGTCATATTTTAATTATCTCATCAAAACAGATACACTGGCCAAGTGAGTGTTTTTAAGTTTTAAGTTCATGGAAAAAAATGACCTTGTTGGAGTTTAATTGTATGAATTCACTACAACAAAAGCAAAACAAATAACAACAAAACTAGTTTCAAGCCTATGAGTTTAAAGTTGTGTGGTAGTGGTTGAATCCATAGATATGTGCAAACTATAACTTTGAATTAACAAACCAGAAGATGCACTTCAAAAATTAGAACCAAGGTATAAATGTGGACAATAACTGACCAAAAACTAGATTTGATTTTCTTTAATGAAAAGTATATTCAGACAATTAGTTCTCATTAATGTATGACTTTTCATACACTTAATTGTTTGTCACATCAAGGCTGTCACAAATTGGTGATAAACTTTGGAAAGGTTCTGAACAACGTTACCCAACGTTTTAGAGTAGACAAATGTGATTGCACATTATGCACCTTCTGCTATAGAGGTGCATTTTCTCTAGCATTGGAACCCTGTAATCATGGAGCACCCATAGAGTCGAATATTCTGCTCTTATGAATAAGTAGATGTTCACATGTAGAAGTTACACAGGTTTGGTGGTGGGATCCTGGGAGACGCGTGGAAGCAATCTTGCCTCAATACCTAATTGAATGACATATAAATGGAGTTAGATTATTATGATGCTTTCAGCATTAAAAAAAAAAATAAGAATCCAGAATTAATATATATTTACTGATGCATCTTCTTTTGGGACTTTTCAGAGACATACGACTATCAATATTGGAGCATGGCAGATGGTCATTAATAGAGAAATATCAGACTTTGATGAATTGTATTTCTATAGCAACTCTGAAAAATTTTGTGGGTGCTTTCAGATCAAACCTGTGGATAGAAGGACTTGTCCAAGGAAATTTTACACAAAATGTGAGTACAAAATCCACTTTGATATGGGATGGTGAAGGTTATCAGCTGGTACCAAGAATTAGGTACCAAGAATTAGGACTCCCTAACTTTTATACCCTTTTATACCCTTTTATATCTACTAGATATTTATTAAATGATAAATCTTTTCTAATAATAAACCCCATTTTTATTTATAACTTGTACTTTATTGTTTTATTTGATTTTATTATTGATCCTGACAGGCTCAAGGTTGACTCAGCCTTCCATCCTTCCAAGGTTGGTAAAATGAGGACCCACATTGTTGGGGGCAATATGCTGACTTTGTAAATTGCTCATAAAAGGCTGTAAAGCACTATAAAGCGATATAGAAGTCTAAGCGCTATTGCTGTTTTTAATATGTTTTTATATATTTATACATATATTTATAGTTTCATTTTAATGGTGTTAGCTGCCCAGAGCCATACTGTGGTGAAATGTGTTGCCAACAAATTTAATAAATAAATAAAATAATGAAATCAATAAATAGTATAGAATAAATTTTCTTATATAGGTTTATTAATCTAGCCTATAACCTTGGAATTTCATGATAACCTTTGATATAAAAACTGTTAAATATTAAGACAAAATCACTGCCTACTTTTTTTTCCAAATTTTTTTCCTTTCACAATTTATCTCTTAGGAGTCAAAGGAGTTTATGAATTATATCTCTGGGTAAGTATTGCAATTTGGTTCTCCCTACTGAATAAAAGACACAGCTTTTTTTGCTAGAACTACCTATTAGTTAGTATTATTTTCACAACACTAAACCATAATTTGCATTGGAAACTTAAGTCTTTATACCTACCAGCCTTTTTAGTATACATTTAGTACAGTTGTGTTGTATTATTTGTTTATTTGGCTTGTGTGCCAGCTATCTTGCATGCATTTGTTTAAGAACACCTGAATTGTTACAGTGATTGTTTAAATCTCTTTATTTTTAAAATTATTTTCTACCAGTTATCTTAATTAGCAAAAAAAGTTTTCAAATCCCAGATTTTTTTTCATACTATAAATATCATATCATTTGATGTCAACTTGCATTAATTGAGACCAACGTGGCTAATTTAAAATTCCAGCATAATTTTCATATTAAAGCCACTTACTGTTTCCATGAGCTTATACTATATGCCAGCAAAATAGATTCTGCATTGCCATAGCAGGGAGCTTTGCTGACCGTATAGTATAAGACTCAATCAACTCCTGCACTGCATTTTATTATTTAGAAGAAATGGTGCAGCCATCCCATTCTAATATTTGGAGGCAAGGAGACCTCATGGTGTAGAACTTCAAAGGGCATTGTGAAAAATATTTTACATAGACATATCTTTGATTATGACCTTTATTAGATGACATAGTAATGCAACTGCAGGGCAGGGTCATTTGAAGATTGATGTGGGCTAAGAGACAGGACCCAGCAGAGCAGATGGAGGAAAACTGGTCTGTTCTGCCAAGGTAGTTGAAACTCAGGTTGCATACAGGAAACCCCCAAAGCACCATCTCAGTCCATAAGAGTGACCGCAGGTCAAAAGCCAGACTACTGAAAGATGCAGAAGGATGAGATGGCAGGGAAATGCAGCCTTTCTTCCTTGGGAATAGAAACTTAGGAGTTTTTAGAACGGCTGCTGAATAAACCAGATTTTTGAAATTCTAAATAACAATGGCAGACTGAGTGCTATAGCTTCCCATTAGAAAATGACCCACTGCTAGAAATATGAATTGTGTTCTCCACTGTTAAAATTTTCACTATATCTGCAACTACTTGAAGTCAAGCTGGTTTGTATTTTTCTGCTGCTTTGACTGAATTTTAGACCTATAATGCATTTTACTTCTGCCTCATTCCTTGGTTGCATTTTCAAAGCAAGTTTTGTTTACCTACCAATGTACTGATTCTTTGGCAGGAAAAAGATGCTTTCAAAGTCCTACAAACTTCTACACCAATAAAGGGAAATATTTGTAGATGAAGGCTGAAATGAGGGGAACTTTGTGCTCTCTGAGGTTGATTGTTTTCTTGCAGACGTTTCATTACCCAAACTAGGTAATGAGTGTATTGATGATTTATCTAGTTTAGGTAATGAAACCTCTGCAAAAAAACCAACCAAAATCAGAGAGTGTGATGGCCCTCTCATCCTCTTGAGGATGCTGTGATTATTCACATGCTAGTGAAAAAATGAGATATCAAAAAACATAATCAGGGAGTTGGACTGCTTTTTTAAGGGAGATTTTAGTATGTAGAATACTTTTTCCATATAAGCTGCTTTGTTATTTGTTTTGTTTTTTGTGTCCTTCCTTCTCCAGAAAATTGAAGTTCCATCCTCTAATACACCCATGTCCCATTCAGTTCCGAGTGATAGAGTTGCCTAATAGTCACATCCTATGTAAAGTGAAATCTCTTCATGTTGGGGATGCAAACACTGATGTGACAGTCTATTACCAGGTGAATTTTACCTCAGGATTTGAAATGGATGTTAAATGTATAATTATTTATATCAAATTATTGTCCTTGTTAAGCTCTTTTATCATGTGACATTTTTTTCAAAGTGAGACTTGTACCTTTTTATTTTTGTCTTTTAGTCATAAATAAAATTGTTGCATCATATGAAAATACATTCATATAATAATTTATCCTATGATTCCATATTAAAGTTTGACTTTTTAAGGAGAAAATAATTAGCATCATAATAGTTACCTTTTTACTGATTCCTTATACCTATTCACATCTTAAGTTCATTACTAATTGACTAATTGATAACTAGTCTATTACAACTAGAAATCCTTTACAGACTTTTTATACTAGGCTGAAAAAAAGTACTTATGGTATGATTCATGGGTTTGATAATTAAAAAATGGATAGTACAAAAATGAGCTTATTTGCAATCATAAAGTAAAAGATGATTTTGCAATTGTGCTTATATTTGCTGCAAAGGAAATTGGAAGCTTCTTCTTTCTATTTCTTTTCAAGAATAAAATGGCATTATTAAGGAAAGGGTAGAAAATAAACTTTTTGAATGAGTGGTTGTCAAATAGAGCAAGGAAGGGGTGTCAAAAAAAAAAATCCCAAAAATCAGATGGGTCTTCATGGCCACCAATGTGACTTTCTAAACCTGCCCCATGGATGTCTCTTGACATCAATGTTGTCAAACACTGCCAGTCTCTTCCTCCCAATCCCTTCCTTCGAATGGGAAATATGAGCATTGCAAACAAAAAATAAAATAGTTTAACCAAGTTGATTGGTGGCTTTGGTGATCCTGAGACCTGACTTCTTTAGCAAAACTTAAGGCAACAACATATTAAAAATGCACTTACATATTAAACATATTAAAAGCATTCTTATGGTATATTTTCATTACATTTTAAAATGTGTACCATATACCTAGACAAATCATTAACCTACTGTTATCTAAATTTTTAGACTGGAGCTAAGAAATTAAAAGACTATACACTCACAGAACTGCTTGTGGTAAGTTCTAAGTGCCTGTAACTTTAAAAACTAATGCCTGAGTTTGTTCCTTCTGCTTCATCTTTACTCTCTGTCCAGGTGTGCATAAATTTTAGTTTATAGGCTGAAGGACTATTGTATTTTTTCAACTGCTCGGTTAGCTCTTTCACCACTTCTTAATTGTAATTAAAAAGTACTTCTCCTCATCCTCATCCTATTCTAATTCTAAACATTATACCAGCAAATCTGTCAATCTATGGTGAACTTTTTCCTACTAGCAAATTTTGTTAAAATGAACAACATACCTTGAGCTGAAGTTTACTTCATCAAATGCAGCAAATGCAGCAAAAGCTATCCCTTTTAATAAAAAAATATTACTTAGCAAAAGTGCTATCAGATTCTTCATGTAATTCTAGACATGTTTCAGAAGAAAGACACAATTGTAAAGCTTTAAGCCTCGGTGGTGCAATGGTTAGAGTGTTGTACTGCAGGCCACTTCTGCTGACTATCAGCTGCCTGCAATTTGGCAGTTCAAATCCCACCAGGCTCAAAGTTGACTCAGCCTTCCATTTTTCTGATGTAGGTAAAATGAGAACCCAGATTGTTGGGGGCAATATGCTGACTCTGTAAAACTGCTTAGAGAGGGCTGTAAAGCACTATACAGTGGTGTATAAGTCTAAGTGCTATCACTATTTCAACATCTTCTCTCCTTTATAAGGAAAAAAACCCAACAGAATCATGCAGTGGCATATATACTTTTATAAATATATGAGTTAAGCAAACTACAGTATTTAACTTCTAACTCTGTGGAATTTCAGATGCACATGGAGGAGCCATGCTTTGATTTCCTGAGGACCAAGAATACACTGGGGTGAGTTTTCCACTTCTAGTCTTGTGGAAGTGTCTGATCATAGACAGTAGTTTTTATATCTATAGGATTGGTTCCTCTTTCTTGCTCCCTGTACCTTTCTATCTAAATATAAACATACAGAACAGCCTTTTATATTAAACATGATGTATTTCTGTATTTTTCACTCTCCAAATAATAACGTTGGAGGCAAAAAAAAAATTATCAAGATCTCGCATTAGTATATAGTTGACACCAATTAAGAAAAATAGCCCAGAATAAGCAATACTTAACAAAATGTCTTCTAATCTGGTACCTTTTAGATGTTTGATGTTGCAATGGGTATGATCTAGCATTAAAGAAAGAATCCAGGGAAAGCCAGACTTAACCCCAATGATGGAGTGGGCCATCACTGTCTCTTTCCTGTCCCTTGAAGTCTAGGAGATGGAAAGACTTTGGTGAAATCACTCGTTCAAAGCTGTAACTCTAGTAAATCACTGAATGTTGGCTTCCATGAAGTTTCAACACGCATATGGAAGAATGGGTTTAATTGGATAATTAATGTATATTAATACACCCTAATTAATAGTCTGCATAAAATAACTTCTGATTCTGGATATTGTTCTGTTCATTTGCTTTAGTTACCATGTCTACCCTGCTACAAGAAATACTTCTGGGATCCTGGGTTTTTCTGTTACCGTAACAACACAAGCAACCAAATATAAGTAAGACTCTCTCTTTTTTTCATAGCAAGTAAATGTTACATTATTGTTTCCATCCTACAACTCTATGAGTTCTGGAACTCTTAATAGCTAATCATCCTTGAAAAACTCTGACATGTTTAAAACTGCTAATTCTCCATTACAAATGTTTCTGCTGCTTTCTTTTAAAGCTGAGAGGTTTAATGTATTTGCTGATATGTATTTCCAAAACAAGCATACCTGCTTAAATTGTCTGACCTATAAGAGACAGGAATGCCTATCAAATTTATGGCCAAGATCCAGATACATTGAAACAAAAGTTACCAATTCATAGCAGTTACTAAATTAAACTCCACAGCATACCTTCACTGAATTTTAGCTGGATTAGGATTTTTCTAAAAATGAAATTTGACTTTAGCGTGACATTAAAAAAAATCGACATTATCTTATACCGTCCTATACTTCATAAATTCCTTTCAAATAAACATGTCAGCCTTAATATTTTTGCATCATCAATTTAGAAGATCTGGGGGTAACATATTTCCATGTTATCTACAAGAAAACCAAGCATATTGCAGGGAACTTTATTTTGAATTAGGGAGAAGGCACATCTTTCTGAGAAAATTCATTACTATTATCACTCTCTTTTTTTAAATAATGAAGGATTTTTATATGTGCATAAATGTGTACGCATGCACACACAAACACACAAAGAGAGAGGTGTCCTTTTAAGGACAACCAAGAGTTTTTAAAAATAAATGCTCCATGAAAGAGAGTTGAACCTTTGCCAGAAAAAGAAAGACAAATATATGATTATTGTTTAGAAATGTGCTAAACTGCAGCCTTAGACACGCAGCTTTTCAATATGCAAATTGGATTCTATTAAGAACGTAAGAGTTGCCAAGGACTCTCTTAAAACTTGTCCAGAAGAGGCAAGCAAATAATTATTGGTCTCTCAGCTGGATATTGTTTTCTAAAAGTAAACTATTTTTCCCCCTATTTTTAGTCTTGATACATAATGTATCAAGATTTATAGCAACACAAAAGGAAAAACAAGAATACAGGTAGTCTCAACTTACAATAATTCATTTAGTGACTATTCAAAGTTACAATGTCGCTGACAAAAGTGATTTGTGACAATTTTTCACATTTACGACTGTTGCAGCATCCCCATGGTCACCTGATCAAAATTCAGACGCTTGGCAACAGGTTCATATTTATGATGGTTGCAGTGTCCAGGGATCATGTGATCTTCTGATGAGCAAAGTCAGTGGGGAAGCCAGTCACTTAGCAGCTGTGCTACTAGCTTAACAGCTGGAGTGATTCACTTAACAAGTGTGGCAAGGAAGGTCATAAGTTAGGGGAAACTTCACTTAAAAAATGTCTCATTTCACAACATAAATTTTGGGCTCAGTTGTGGTCGTAAGCCGAGGATTACCTGTGTTTTGATGGAAAATAAAAGATGGGTAACCAGTTTAGTAGCGATGGTCATGTTCCCTGCCCTCTCAAGAGATAGAAGGAATAATTTCACTGGGGAAAATTGCTGAAATCTAACTTTCATTCAACTTTGATAAGTGTCTGAGGCCCATCACGGCTTATCTCCTTTAACACAATTGGACCACCTAAATTCAAATCAAACTATTGCTTGGGTTCCAATTTCCTCCAGATTCACTACTGTGTAAGTTTATTGGTTAAGGGTGAGCATCTCATGACTTAAGGGGACAAATACTTGTTGGCAGTCAACACAGCTTTGATCAGCTATGAGTTCTAGGAAAGGCAGCTTGTTCAACCTTCACTAAAATCCAGAACTGAACCTAGACAAGACTAAATACTGCACATTAAGTATGGTGGCATTAAGAACATTGAAGGTCATATTATCTCTTTTATGTTTTTTTTTAGCTCTGAATATGTTGACAAAAAAATAGAAGAATTCTTTGCACACTTTGAGGAAAAACTCCAGAATTTGTCTGAAGAAGAATTTCTTGCTCAGGTATAGATTATATAAATGTATGATTTAGATTATAGAAAGGTAATCTTATGATCACCAGATACTTGTAGTTCAAATCTCATTAATCTTAGTTTACTTAATGGCAAGGGATGCTAGAAACTTAATCTAAAACATCTGGAGGATGTCAAGTGACTTGCTCCCAATTTAAATAGCACATTATTTTCAAGAAATTTGTAGCAGTCACCCTGGGTTGACATAAGAGCTCTCTCATCTGCACCAATTAATGAGTTAAATTTAAATCTTGTTCATAGGTATTGATTGACTTTCTTATTCTGAGATTGACACAATGTCCTAGAGATGACCCATGACAATGGGGCCACTCTAGGGACATCCATTCCTGTCTGCTTAGTTGTCCTTACCCCTGTCCTGAGTGGCAATTGAGAGAGAAGAACCTCTGGTCACAAATGCTTCTGACCAAGACCAAATCGGGTTCCAACCAAAAAAAAATCACTCTTTTTTTCGTGGCCAATTTCGCCTTCCGTGCTATTTTTTTTTTGTATGAGCCAAATTTCCAAAATTAGGCTCGGGTCACGATCAAATCAGGTTGCGGCCAAAGTTATGGAACAAATTATGGTCATGACCAGAGGTTCTATTGTACTTATTTTGTTTTTAACTTCGCTAGGTTGCCCAGAGTCATTTTTTGAAACTGGGTAGTCTAGCAGTTGGCTAAATAAATATTTGCTTTTGCAAACCATAAGGAATAGTATGTTTCACAGGTCTCTGCTCTAATCAAGCTTAAGCGCACAGATGATTCCCATCTTGGAGAAGAAGTAGACAGAAACTGGAATGAAGTGATTACTCAACAATATCTCTTTGACAGACTTGCCCGAGAGGTAATACATGGAAAGGATTACTAGTTTCATTCTTTCAAAATTTGTAAAGCTTTATGGAGGCAAATATGCATATATAGGCATGCATACTTCCACATACACTTTTTATAATTAAACCATAAAAGCAATCTTGTTCATAAATGAATAAAAAATGGAAAACTGAGACATTTTGTTCTGCTGGCCCAAAGGGACAGAATTGGAGTTTAAGTGGTTACCGACAAATGGTGAAAGCATGGTTAAAATGGAAAGATAGGAGATCTAGGCTTCTTAAAATCATGTTCTGAGAGAAAAATAAATACACAACTCATCACAAGTGTCAACGAACAGCTTGTTTTCCACATGAATATTATCTCATTGTAGGTCATGTGTGAGACAGCAGCAACTGAAGCCTTCAAAATCTCAAAAAGTGGCTAATGGGAAAAAGCCTTAAATGCAGCCTTCACTGTTGTATCTTTTTTTTTTAGTCAGGATTAGTGAAAATAAACATCAAGTCTGCCTTTTTACTCTTAACCCAGAAGGGTCTCTTCTGATCCATTATGCCTCTAATCCTCATGGTTTTTTTCCCCCTCTTTTTGTTATATGTCAAAACTATGAATTTATGAGAGCCAATTCTTGGTCCCCAGGGTATTGCAAATATATAATTGTTGCAGAGCAGGGATTTCAAAAGACAATTCCTGTACCAGGAATTTGTGTCTGTAGTATATTTTGATTATTTAAATTATAGGTTTTCATTTGGAAGAGTCCCTTAATGGACATGCTTAGGACTTCAAATCCAAGGTGACGCATACAATACATACAATAAAGAAGAGATTTATTGTAATATTCAAAGTGTGACAAAATAGAATAATAGCAGATTTTGGTTCTGATAAAAAGTTATTAAGTAACTTGAGCTTCCATCCTTCTTCTACTATGAAATTACAAATAAAAAACATGGCATTCTTAGGTATTTGCCGCTTGGGATCTGACTGGCCTAAACTTTTAAACTTCACTAGATATACATGATACTGTTTTGGACATCTTTCCTCCTTAAAAAAGTTTGATGAGCCTTGAACCATTTTTCAGTCCAAAGGAGAATGTGAGCTTCTAAGAAAGAAAGAAAGAAAGAAAGAAAGAAAGAAAGAAAGAAAGAAAGAAAGAAAGAAAGAAAGAAAGAAAGAA
>JANHFL010009797.1:8090-33391 GCA_032468155.1 Oxyrhabdium leporinum | reverse complement strand
GTTTGACAAATTTGTCCTGTATTTGCAGAATCTATATATCATGAAGTCAATTTTTATTCACCTAAATTTTATAGTCCAGTTTGTAATGTGTCTTTTGATTGTTCACCAAAACCAAAACAGTTATCCTTTGCTAAGAAAGTCAAGATTATTTTTTTTAAAAAATGATTGTGTTTGCTGGACAACAGACTTTGCTTACATTTCTTCATTCCAGATATTTGCTGATCTTAAATAATCATTTGATTTTTGAATTTTCAGGTGATAGGCTATGGTAAACAAGAAGGAGATTTGAATGTTAGACCTGTTTCCATTGTCCAAGAATCTATGTTTAGCAAAGCACCTCAACTGACCTTTTTGCCTTCTTCTCCTCTGTTGAATATCCCCTATATAATGGACATTAGATCTTTCATCTCAACTCTTAACATTTTTCCTTACCACAAGATATTAAAGTAATCCACAAGATACTAAAATAAACTTTTATCAACTCATTCTCAAGCTTGCTGATGTCATGTTTTCGCAGTCTGGTAACCACAAGTAATTTTGCAGACTATCTTGTTTGAGGAAAACATAGGACATAAAAATTCCATGTAATTTTTTTCACCATATCCTCAGTCTCTGTTTTCCTCCCATTTTTCCTCTGGTTTTTTTTTTTCTGCTTCTTTTATGTTTGCACTCAAGGTGGGTAAAATGAGGACCCAGATTGTTGGGAGCAATATTCTGACTCTGTAAAACTGCTTAGAGAGGGCTGTAAAACACTATAAAGTGGTATATAAGTCCAAGTGCTATTGCTATTGCTATATAGGGTTTCTGCCAACAAGACCACACAATGATCTATGTTCTTCAGGGTTTGCTCTTCTATCTTCTAAGTAGAATGGCATGGAGTAGAACTACACCTAGCAAAGCAAACTGCCAATAATCATATCAGTGATGAAGATGATGATCTAATTAGCTTTATTATCTAAGAAAACTTTAATTACTTTTTATCCAAAGACCCAGGTCTATTTGGGAACCAGTGGATATATTGAAACTCTAATTCTGGTTGATAACTCTGGAAGGTGAAGTTCTAACATATTTAAGCAACTCAGGTTGAGAAAAGTTTATTTAGCATTATATCCATCTGATATCCATGTTTACCAAACCTGTAGGACAGATTGGGTGGATTAGCCATACATTCCTGGCAAAAATGCCTGTTGGTCCTGTCCAAGTTATTATGATGTGAAAAGCAGTTTTAAAAAGTGGCATATTGTTTTTACCAAACTACAAAAGCAGTTTTGTTGAGACTTAAGATGATGTAGCAGATAGCAGATTGGGTTCAAATTCCCCCTCTGCTATGAAGCAGACTGGGTGGCCTTGAATCAATCATAGTTCTTACCCTAATTTACTTGATAGGGTTGTTGTGAAGATAACCTTACACACAGGGCTTTGAAATCCTCAGACAAAGAACAGGAATGGAATGTGATAAATACAGAATAAATTAATTTGCTAAATCACATACGTTCGGCGAGTTTGCTAGTCATTGTCCTTATGGAAAGTTTACTTAATATCCTGTCCTTAGAAAAAGAAGTCAGTAAAAAAACCAGACCTTGACTGGAGTTTTTAAAATTCTTGGACCTCACACCTACTTTGATATAAAGCTATTCACCATCCCCATCACCTCCAAGCCACCTAAATTTAAAGCCACTTAGCCCTTTTACATTCAAACATTTATCTTTCATTTGTTACCCATTGAGATCTGTTGAGCCTCTGAGGTACTGCTGTATTTTAACATCTGGGTTTGATTGTGTGCATTCTTTTAACCACAGTCACTTTGATCCATTCCAGATGTATGATACCTAAAATTATATTTGCATGGTTAATAGTTTTGGGGAAAGTCCAGGTTTATATCCCCATACCTTAAAAGAAGAAAGAAATAACTTTGAGTATATTTCATTAAGCTGTCAAATCTCAAATTGAAACAGCTTTAACATGCAAAATTAACTTGTGTATCTTAGGCATATATGGAAATATATGTTTAGTGCCATAAAAATATTTATTTGGAACATATTGCAACAAGTGGATTTTAACAAACAGGGAAGCTGGTGAAAGATTAGACTTCAGAATAACCAAACATCCAACTTTCATATTTACAAAAAGATGGAAAAAGAGGAAAGAGACAAGATGATGAATACAATGTTCACTTCTTGTTGACTTTCCAAGACCATCAGAACCTTTTGGAGACTTGATGAAGAGATTTTTTTATTCTAACTCAATATATAAAAAAAGAGGAGTCTCTACTTATTTTACTCAGCTAATTTGTTGTGGCCTGTCAGCCGCCGGCCCCTCCAGCAGCCGAATCAGAGGAGGAGGTGGCGTGGGAGTCAGGGTCAGCATCAGGGCAACCTGGGAGCTCTGAGGGAGAAGTGGGAATGGAGCTGGCAGAGAGAGAGACAGAGGCGGAGCCTGGGCCATCTGTCAGCCCTCAGATGGTGAGTCAACAACCCCAAGATCTGGAGATGGTTGATGAGGAACAGCTGGGTCCAGTGCCTGACATGTGGCTGCGCAGAAGTCAGAGAACAGGAGAACAGTGGAAAGTCATGGGCCAATCCTGGGGAAGGAAGAGCCACTGCTGCTAACAAGGCCCCACCCTAGTTCTGGGGATAAAAGGCAGGGGGAGTAAATGAATAGTGGCAGACAACTATTCATCTTCCAGCTGGTCAGATTTGTTAGCCTGCGAGATAAACTTTTTGCCAGGGCTGCCAGCATTCCTAATAAAGGAATCTTTTGAGCTCATGTCAGAGGGTTTGTCGTGGGCAGTGGTGGGTAACCTTTTCGGCAGCAAGTGCTCAAAGCACACATGCAAACCCCCACATGTGCACTCCACCTCTGTACATGCGCATGTGTCCCCCATGCATGCGCCCCACCCCCACGCATGTGCCCTGCTACATGCACATCCCCGGGCATGTGTGTGCATCCCTGTGCATGCGCCCCATCCCCCACATGCATGTGCATGCATCCCCCACATGTGCCCCACCCCCCACACATGTGCGGCAGAGACCTGAAGACCAGCTGGCCTGTGGAAGGCGCACATGCATGCATGGCAGAGATGAGCTGAAGTGACGGCTCGCGTGCCCGCAGAGAGGACTCTGTGTGCCATCTCTGGTATGCGTGCCATAGGTTCGCCATCATGGCATCATGGGGTAGTGCTCATATCCGTTTCAAGGCCACTGAGCCAGCGCTGTCCAAAGACATTTCCACAGTAATATTGGTGATGTCGTGGAGCACCGTTACCTTACCACCAAAGTGGTATTTATTTATCTACTCGCATTTACATGCTTTCGAACTGCTAGATTGGCAGGAGCTGGGGTAAAGACAGGAACTCACCCCCATTGCATGGTGCTCAAGTCTCAATTCTGGGACTGCCAGCTTACTAGCCAACAAGCCCAGTATCTTAACTGCTAAGCCACCCTGCCACCTCAATTCAATACATAGCAATATATAAATAACGTCTTTAAGTATTCAGTTGGTCAACATGATTTATACACTTTGTTTGAGGATGCAATCCATTTGATATAGTTGGAGTACATATGCAGTTCTTTACATAGTAAGAACTATGCTGAGACCAGGACAAAAAGTTAATAAAAAATTAAGGCAGGTATGGATATAGGGGAGGTTTCAGGAAAAAATGTGTCTACTCTTCTACGTTTTGGGTTAGGGTTAGGGTTAGGTATCATGATTTCAAAGGGAACATTTTTTTGCTTTCAAGGTCTGCTTGACTACCAGTTTCTATACCATTTTATTCCAAAATACCTTGTTCCAAAGGTTGTACATTGGGAAAAGTAACATTTAATGAAGATTCATTTCTTCCCGCACTTGCATAATTCCTAAGATAGCTTTGTGTGAGGAAGATAATGACAAGGGCTCTGATAAAATCTCTCTCAGCTCCATCATACATTGTAGAGATGAACATACATTTGTCTGTCTCATACCCTGTCATCTATATAATGCTTCCAAGCTGAATGAATATCAGTTGGAAACTCTTAATTAATAACTAGTGACTGAAGTGGACTAACAAAAAGACACACATCCTTAAGAGAATTATGATACGACAGAGAAGAACAAATTTGTGTGGCATTTTAAACAAAAAAAGAGTGACAGTAAGTGATGAATGCATTTAATAAAGCAGAAACAAGATTGATTTGATCTTCCATGGAGCAAGTTTATCAAATCAATTAAGACACAGCAGTACAGTCAATTTGTGGGCTATTTATCAACGGGGTGAAAGTCATTCCTGAACAAGTATCTAGCTGAAGTTTTCTCTTTCCCACACTCACTCATTCTCACACACAGAAAAAGATTGAAGGGGTGATTTGATTCAAAGGAGAATCAATCAAATCACTCCTTTGAACAAATATTTGACTTAAATTTTTTAAATGATTCACGAAGTTAGTTCAGTTCAGGTGTCATACAAATGTTTCTGAGAAATTCAAAGGAAATTTGAAGATTAATGAACTTTCTGGTGCAGATATGAACTAACAGATCTCAACTGTTGCAATTTCCTTCCATATTTAGACATACTGAGAAGCAGCTGAATTATGTAATGTAGTCTTTAATAATGACATAAGTAAGTGGCCAATGTTTCATGCCAAGAGGCCAGCCTGATAGAAAAGTAAAGGGTTTGAGAGTAATGGACACTTTAGTTTTCAGTGACAGTTTACTTTTTAAACTGTGAAAGCTTTTAGTTTTAACTGGAGCAATACACTTCCTTCAAATGCAGTTTATTGCAAAAAAACATATTGTGGTAAAACTTAAATAAGTCTAGGTGGAAATGTGCAAGTAACAGTAGCCAAGTAACATTTTGGATAGAGAGGATCATTAGTCTGAAAGAGGGGTAAAATAATCCTTCTGTGTTAGAATTGAACACCCCTCCCTCAACAGAGGAGGAGGAATAAGACACCACCTCTCTCCAATCAATAACACAGCCCTTGCAGTAGTTCCAAGAAGATTCCACAACCAATTACACCCTGATTTAGGTGACCCTGAGGCAGAGGTGGGCTGCTCTTGATTTGGCAAGAGGTTCACTGGTTGCGCATGTGCATTTGCACACGCTCCCTTTGCTCGCATGCGCAGCTTTGGGGCTCATGCGAAGCTACAGGGAGGCAGCTGATGATGAAAGCAGCTCCGGTGAGTACAGCAGGGATGGCATGGAGCTCACCTGGGCAGCATGGGCAACAGAAAGTTGAGTTATTTAGCAATAGCTTAGGGCAAAGGCGGGTGGGTGGGCCCAGCCAGAGCTCAGAGCAAGAGGTTCACCTGAACCTCTGCGTCCATGCAGCAGCCCACCCCTGCCTTGAGGGCACAGGTAAACCCCCAAATGCCCTCAACAGCTCTCGGAGAGTGCTAATGACCAGATGACTGCAAAGAAATAGAATCCTTCTATTGCCCACCACCACCACCATCTATTCAGAACCTATTCTTCCAGCCTCCCAAAAGCGTCGAGACAACTATGAGTTGGATGACTGAGAATCTCCACAGACATTTAACTCTAGGCACATGATGTCTCCTCCATTACAGCTTATCATTGTGTCTTGCATTGATCCAAATCATGAATTGGTTTGAATTGGAACACATTACATTCATGTTCTGAATTTGAATTCAATCTTAGGCAATTTCACAAATAAGCAAACACATGGACACATACGCAGGGGGTCATAGGAGAGGTTGGAATTTGTTTGTTGTATTCCATACTGAACATGTACGTTCAGTATGTTTTAGCCCTGTATGATTTTCAAACTCCACAATTGTTGTTGGAGTTGCTGGAAATCCATCAAGGAAAAACTACTAACACGTTCAAAATAATATTTTAGTTTAAACATTATGCAGCCGCTGTTGCTGCTGCTGCTATAGTTATTTATATTTGTGAATTTTGTATAAAGCAGAAGTGTTCCAATTAAAGCAATATGGAGCACTGTCAAGTACTTTGGCCTAGAGCATATAGTGGGAGATGTACATTTATTCTAAGACAGAATAAATGTCAACAGTCCTTTAAGCAGTGCTTTCTTCCAAGTGATTTCAAGACAGATCTATGTTTCTTAGCAATAATATAGAAAGGTTTGGTTTCTATTTCTCTTTTCCAGGAATTTGTTTTCTTCCCAGTCTTGCCACTAGCTCTTTGATTTCATGTTCTTCCATAACCACATTCTACCTTGTTTTTTGGAATAGCCAAGACTGATCAGTAATAAATGTGCATGCATACATCTGAGAGTCAATCAAAGAAGCGTCAAATAAACAGAAGACCCAACTGGAACAAAATTGGAGAAAGAAATACTATAAATGATGCCTTGAGCTCCTAGAGGAAAGGCAGGGTAGGAATGTAAGAAATAAATGAAAGGTGTAAGTAAGATAATTCTATTCTTAGTCTCATTCTCTATGTAGTAAATACTTCTGCACTGTCTCTGCTTATTATACTCCAAATAATAAGTTCCTTATATTTTGAATTTCATAATAAAGGGATTTCTGAATCTAAGAAAAAGTAAATAATTTAATGAGATGATCTTTAAATTGATAAATTGAGACAGTTCTAAGGAAATCATAGCTGGGCTATAAAACCCCAGATAACCTCTAGTTGACAGCAAAGAGTCAAGTATCTAGTGATTATCAGGATTTTTGAAGGCTCAGATATGACTAATAATTATATATGTTGATGCATGTAACAGACATGCATCAACATAAATTTAAATTTAATCAAGAGGTGATTAAAGGCCTGGAGACTAAAACATTTGAAGAATGGTTGCAGGAACCATCCTATGGCTAGTCTCGAGAAAAGAAGGACTAGGGCTGACATGATAGCAGCATTCCAATATTTGAGGGACTGCCACAAAGAAGAGGGGGTCAATCTATTTCCCAAAGCACAAGAAGACCAGAAAAAATGGATGGAAAATAATCAAGGAGAAAGGCAACCTGGAATTAAGACGACACTACCTAACAGTGGGAACAATTAACCAGTAGAACAGCTTGCCTTCAGAAGTTATGGATGCACCATCACTGGAGGCTTTTAAGAAGAGACTGGACAGCCACTTGTCTTAAATTGAATAGGATTTCCTGCTTGAGCAGGGGGTTGGATCTCCAAGATCCCTTACAGCTTTGTTCTGATTGATTGAGACATTAGAAAGAAGAAACATACACCATTTTTAGATTCTACAGCTCTTCAATGCAAGCATAGAGTGCTAAAGAAAACAAGGCTTTGGTTTTTAGCCAGCTTAGCACCACTTTCAAAACATAGCTAAGCCATGACAAAAAAACAGGGAACTAGTCAAACCAAATGAGTGCTAAATCTGCAGGGGAATGCTTCATAAAATTGAAGGAATGTGGTGCTAATGCAATAGCTTATGTTACAAGCAAAGCAATAGCTCTCCTTATTTCTCAGTATGCTACAGTCTGGTGGAAATAGTGCCTAAGACAAAGATGAGAACCCTTTATTAATAAAGCTGCTTAAAAATGAAATTTTACTCTTTTCAGGATTATTTCTTACTGAGCTAGAGAATGGGCTTAACAAACATGCTTAACAAAATGTTTGCTTTTCTTCATTATTTAGCCAAGTTGACATTGAAATTAAGGTTTTTTAAAAAAAGATATCTGAATGAAAGCCTAACCCTAACCATTCCTGAAAGAGAGGAAATACATGTTCTGACATAAAGAGTTGTCATTTTAAACAATTCCATTTAAGCAGATTTTTAAAAAAAAATGAGAAGTGGACAAGAAGCTGTTTCGTGGCCTAGGACCTACACTTTTCCTTTTTGAAAAAAACTGAACAAATCTTCTGAGATCACCGGACTTGAGATAGTTATACAGTGACAATATATTGTGGGGGTAGGAAAGTGAGCTAATACCAAAAATGTTCAATGACCATTTCTTTCATAAGATTTTTAAAGTTTGTTTTCTTTTTAATGGGGAAATACTTTCATCAATTAAAACACATTTACCACCTTTCCCTAGGTATATCCCAAAGTCATTCTACTGAAAATTGGTGCTTCGCTACTGAAAATAGGACTATGGGTGACCCACAACTTACTAACTAACCAACCAACCATTTTTAGAATAGCATTCCACAATTTAGTCATCTTCCTCTGGAATGCTCTTTGATTTTTGTGGCGTTAGTTGCTAGTGTTTGCTCTAGTGCTGCAGATATTAATCCTTCCGTTTCCTTCTTGAGGAATGCAATCTGAAGCCGTTGCTGTGTTTTATTATTATTCATTGTGTTTTATTATTATTATTATTATTTTTAGGTAATGGCTGTGCTGATCTTTATAGTATTTCCAATTATTCAATCGCTATTGTATCTTGATAGCTTTGTGTGCCACCCTTGATTTTTGTCAAAATGTTTTCTCTCTAGATATTTATTAACATTCACCATTTCTTTACTTTATGTAATTATATGGATCTTTGATTTCATCCTCTACTGCCTGCTTCACTTGCAACAAACCACAATTGGCAATTTTCTTTGGGAAAGACAATCTGTGTTCCTTTTTGGTATGATGCATCATGTTTTACTATGCATTTTGGGATCTCGCAATCTAAAACTTTTAATTCAGCTGGTGCCTAATCCTTGTGTAGCAGGTTATAGAGACAACTGAAGAACTAGTATCTTTGAATGTATTACCGCCATTCAGCTTTAATGTTTAGAACATGTTATATATATATAATTTAGAACTAGTTTTTTTTTCACTCAGACACACAGAATATTGTTTGCTTGTAACATACCCCATTGCTTATTATTTTGTGTGTGCGTGCTTGTTAAGGTTTTGCTATTTTATAACTAAATTTTATATAATTACTACAGTTAGTTGCACAGTCAACCAGGTGTTTAGATTTTGCAAGGATGGCAAAATGTTATTTGATGGTGTTTATTATTTTGAATTAGTCTACTGTAGGTGGAGGTTTCTTCACTGGCATTTACAGATTTGTAATCTATCACTCCAGTGATCCAGCTGGATTGATACATAGATGTATTCTGGGTAACTGGGTATGTCTAGTCTAGTGAAAAGAAGGACTAGGGGTGATATGATAGCAGTGTTCCAGTATTTGTGGGGCTGTCACAAAGATGAAGAGGGCAAACTATTTACCAAAGCATCAGAAGGCAAGACAAAAAACAATTGATGGAAACTAATCCAGGAGAGAAGCAAACTAGGACTAAGGAGAAATTTCCTAATGGTGAGAACAATCAACTAGTGGAATGCCTTGTCTTCAGAAGTTGTGAGTGCCCTATCACTGGAGGTTTTCAAAAAGAGACTGGACAGTCATTTGTTTGAAATGGTATAGGGTCTCCTGCTTGTGCAGGGAGTTGGACTAGATGACCTCCAAGGTTCCTTCCAACTCTGTTATTCTATGTTTTCAACTTCCCAGTCTGAAACTGAAAGTGACTCAGCCAGCTTCTATGTCTAAGGAAGGACCAGATAATTATTCTTTCCCTTTTAAAATCATATCATAATGTTGTTGAAGGAAACACAAGGCTCATCTTGTTCAACTTACTTCTATGTGCAGGAAATCCAATCAAACCATCCATGAGTAGTCCAGTTTGTCCAGTTTTTTCTTAAGACTTCCAGAAATGGAGAACCCGCAGCCTTGATGGTAGACTCTTCACTGTTGTACAGATATTATGTTCAGGCTAAATTAAGGGGCCTGAAACTGATATCTATTAGTTATTGTGGCAATAAAAGTAGTTCCTGACATGTTCCTTAGAAAATTCTCATTCTTCTTTTCTTCAGGCTGAATAGACTAAGTTTCTTCCATCAGTCCTTGTAGACCTTGTCCTCAAGAGGTCTTGCTACATGTCTTCAAATAAAGACCAAAGAGCATGAAGTAATTCTTACTATAGTCAGACTGTTGAACATTCTGTAACTGTTTCACTGAGCATGGAATTATATTATACAACCCCGATAATTCAATGGTTTGCAGCAACCAGGAATTGAAATGTTCAGCTAGAGACAGACAGGTTACAAAAGAAGATATAATTTCAGCAATAAGATAGCAATAACATCAACTATCCCAGGTCTGAACTGCAATATTATGATGCTGAGAATCCAAGACTTTCATTTGTTTTTCTGACATTAGAAATCCAAAATATAATATGCAAATGTAGAAAAAAATAAGGGACAGTGGAGAAATATGACAAGTTGGGTTTTCCTATTCAGGCATTCGCATGGAATTGACAGCCCCAAGAGTCCCATTATATTTATTTAAAAATAACTTGTAAAACTTAAAAAGTAGGTTAGGTTTTTTTTTTTAAGTCTTTCATATCATTATGACAAATGTAAAATCAAAATGTTATCTTCTATCTGATTTGGACCAGAGTACATAACGGATAAATTTCAAATTAGATTATAAACTTGATCCATATTCCAGGAAATTTAAAACCATCATATTATAAAGCAAGCAAATCAGTCATAGCAAGACAAATAAAAGAGAAATACCATGAAGAAAAATCAAAAGTGTGTGTGTGTGTGCACATACACAGAGACAGAGAGACAAAGACAGGCATACACACATGTTTTAAGCAAAAATTAAGATAATGGAGAGCTAAGGATTTTTTTTTCATTTTGTATCTTTTAATTTGTAATTGTTTTATTTATTTTTTAACTACATAGGAACTCATTCCAGTTTTAAGTTTGGAATGGCAAATGATTTTATGTGACTAATGATGAGATACTTTAGGCATGCAAGATCTATGTAGGATAGAAATCAGAACTGGTGGTTAGGATTTCTTTTCTGAATATAAGATTACATTTTCTAATCCAAAGACTCATATCCAAAAATCGCAAGATAGAAAATTGGAATTTCTTCACATTTCACAATCCTGCATCCTGTGACACAACCATCAAAATTAAAAACTAACATTCTTAAATATGTCTACCTCAATTAGAAAACTAATTAAATTGTATTCTAGGAAACTGATTCAAAAATTCAATTGAGCAGTTCATCTGTTCCAGAAATGGATTAAAAAAAACCCCGAAATTATGAAGTCATTTCATGCAGTGGGAAGAGTTATGAGTTTGTTTACTTTTTACCTCATGTGGATGCATCTGTGCAACTTTTGTATGCCATTTGGGCTCAGTTACAAGACAGCAGCTGGAATTCATTGGTTTCTCATTTTAATGGAAATTAACCTAATGTTGCACTTTTAGACCAATAAAAGCAGTCAAACTCAGTTATCCTTTGAAAAAAATCTTTTTTTTGAATGATATAGCACTGATTCATAACAGTGTATTGAGAAATGGACACATAAAAGTATATATCAAGTAAAATTACAACAAAAGGCATTATATTCAGGGAACTTGCTTCCATAAGACAATATATGGTCAGAATTTCAGTAGAAAAAATGTTTTTGGTAAAAGCAAATATCCATACGTTGGGGGGAGGGATTTTTTCCTCAACATTGGAAATGAAATGATTTACATCTGTTACCTGAAAAAGTTGCAAGAATTTTACATTCTTAATAATTGTTAGAATTAGATTAGCGATGGATTTACACAAGAATTCTGGGCTCAAATCACCATTCATATTAATTAAATTCAATAATTAAACTTACTGAATAAGATTGAGTCACTCATTATCTCATTCAAAGTCACTTTAGAAGGAAGCTGCAAGGATAAAATAATATCAGACCATGAGCTCCTTGAAAAAAACTTGAGATCTCCATAACATCAACTTGCAATATGTTTAGATTCCATTTATGTGTTTATTTTGCATACATTTTCTGACATTGATAAATTCAGAGTGCTGTTTATCTTTTAGTTGGTTAGGATTTTGACTTGGTTTGTGATTTAATATTACAGAAAAAAAAATGGTATGTGTTTCTTTCCAGTTAGGAAACATATATATGGAAGAAAATCTGAACCCCAAGCACACTTCCTGAGTAATTGTTCTGCTTGTTGATTCTAAAATTAATCTCCAACCATTGGGAAATATTTATCTTTTTCAAAGAAAGAATAACTTTATCAGACTTGTTGTAGTTTGTTGGCAGCTTTTGGTCTAAATCAAAAGGGGGGAAATAATATCTCCCTTTATGATTGTCAATTAATGTCCAGGGCACTATGAAAAGAGCATATAGAAGCAGATATGAACTACCTTTATAAGCTGAGGTTAGATATCCACCAGGTTATGAGATTTTGTTGCAAAATGAAAAACGGGGAGGAGGGGGATTGTATTCATTTCCATCTTGCTCTATCAGACAAACTTCCCTCCAAATCTGAATTCACTTGTTAAAGTTTGTCCCTTTTAAAGCATATTTCTCTGGAGGTGAGGAACTCGGTGTATGCCCCAAACCAATTTGAATATCCAAAGCTCTCTACAGGTAGCCCACACAGCATAAATGAATAAAAACAGTACCTTGGAGAGCTCTGGAGTTTCTCCTATTAAAATAAGAGGAAACCTGCCTCTGTAGCATTCCAAAGGCAGTTAAAGTCTCACACAGACAGTCAGGATCTATACTGCGAGGTCTACCATCTCCATAGGAGCTGACTGAAGTGTTAAAGAGCTCCAACTGATTTTTGAAAGACATCCGCAAGGCTGAAGCCGTAGACATTCTGCCATGAATTCATCTTGCAAGTCTGAGGATAACGACTTGCCATGGGCTCTGACCAGACGAACCATGAATTTAGGTTCTCCCCTGCATAATTTTTTACTGTATGATTCCTTATATGCTGTAAAAGGGGTGAAAGTCAGGTTATTGAGGGGAGGGGAATTGGGGAATTGTGCAGCAGGTATACAAATGAAGTCATAGATGCTGACACAAACTTGTAGTTTTATATAAATACATATATTTAACATCTATATGTACAGCAAAGTAGACAGTCAGGCAAGAAGATCATTGTCAGGTAAATCACAGAGCACACAGGGAACACAGAAGAAACATCTTAACTAGGATGTTGCAGTTGTTAAATTCTGTATAGCTAACCAGCATTTTGTCAGTCTTATCATTCATAAAAAATATACCAGTCGAGAGAAGACCTATTTGTAATGACTTGTTTCTGTGCTTGAAGCCAGTAAAAATATGTTTTTTGGTATGCCTCTCTACTCATATTAATTCTACTGAACCAGTTCCCACTGAAAATGTAGATGTGTAGTGGATGCAGAAGATGCTAGGCATCTCTGGGGAAGGCTGTTAAGTAGTATTTCAAATGTCTGGATGTTCTTGCACATGAGTAGAACTGAGTAGGAGGCAATGTCTTTTAAGCGAAACGTAGATCTGAGAGAAGTCAAAAGTAAAAAAAAGACGTACCAATATGGAGGGAAAGAGTAAGTGCATAAGTATGTGTGAGAGATAGACAGATAGACAGAGAAAAGGAGCAAAAGGATTGTTTTGGTGTTGTGAAGCTGGCACACCAATGTAGCTCCCGCTTCAAAACATATGGAAAAACTAAATCAATTTTAGCACTTGAGGAGAGCTCCTTACCAAACCAAAGCACATAAATAAGCAATCTACCCCCATGGAATCTGCACTGAGTCAGTGACCTTTGCTTGTTATTACAAAACACGGTACACGTGTGAGGAAGCTGACACATATATACATGCTTTAGAAAGGAATACATTCAAACATCTGTTGAAAAAGCAGCTGAAGCTTTCAAAGAGAGCATGTTAAAACAGCATCCTCACTCCCAACCCTCCCACCCATATAAAAATGTTTTATTTCAAATGCCCCCAATTTCCCTTTTCTTTTAAAAAATGCAATAAATTTTGTCTTCACAAAGATAAAGGCTTGCTTCAAACACTAATGGTCCACGGGTAAAAATTTAGTCAAAATACAGCTGGAGACATACCCGGTTCCTCATGGGAAACTTTGTTAACCTATGGCTTAAGGTAAATACATCTAATATTTCCTAAGGCAAAACACAAAAGAAACAGGGGAGGGGAATAAGAGAGCCATCATAGCTAAGAAATTACCCTACAGGGCATAAAAATTAGAAGAAGCTCCATCCACTATTTCTTTCTTATAAGTAAAGTCTAGCTATTACAGAACATATTTTCCCTTTTCTGTTAGAGACTTGATCCATGAAGTTATCCTAAAACAACAACTTTGGTTCAAATCTAGGTTTGTTTATCTATTAAAGGATGAATTAAAAGTTCACACTGGTAAAAGCATAGTGTCTGAGTTACCTTGAACCAATTCTGCATCAGCTTCATTGGTTTTGTTTCAGTCAGTTCTAATTATTGGTACCATTAGTATTTAAATATTTCAATTAGTTGGGGCCATGGTAACCATAAAAATCCAGTCATGCTTTAAAATGTAGCAGCCTGTATGGTTTTGTGTAGACCTAGGTATGCACAGGTGTCATCTCTCCTGCAGGATCTCCACTGCTTCAAGATACAGTTCAAGCTGCTGGTTGTCACCTTCAAAGCTCTATAAGGCTTGGGACCAGGTTATCAGAAGAACCATCTTTTCATGGTTACATCTACCCAACCCACCAAAGCAAGGAGGCAGGGAATATCCTAAGGAGGTATATTTGGTGGGACCCAGAATAAGGGCCTTTTCTGTGGTGGAACCCTCTTTTTGGAACATCATCCCTGTGGAGATTAGATTGGCCCTCACATTGAACAGAGAATGCCCTTTTTCTGGTCCCACCTGATGTACCTCCCTGCCTCCTGTTCTAGTGGGTTGGGTAGATGTAATGAGGAAAAGACAATCCTTCAGATAACCAGGTCCAAGCCATATAAGCCTTTGTTGTCGAGGGGGGATTGTTGTTTTTTATTGTTTATATATTTTTATGTTTTTATGTTTCTAAATTTCCCAGAGAGTGAAAGTGAATGAGCAGACATACAAATTTTAAATAAATAAATAAAATCAATTACAGAAGCTCTGCTCTGCTCAACTAAATACTAGTAGATGATTAAGATGGCGGACATGAAATGTTGTTGACTTGATCATTAGAAAACTCCTTGCTATCTTCAATAAGTTCTTTCCCTTTCTCTTCCTCTTTTTCCTTTTTTCCAGGATGCTCTTTTTAGTAGTGGAATAGATCAATACTTTTCTTATCAAGCAGTGTTTTCAGAGTTTGTAAGGTTGCCTTTCAAAACTTCTCTTCAGATTGGTAACTTGAACTGGTATGAGCAAACAGCTCTCTCTTTTAAATAAGAAAAATATGTTTAAAAATATTTTCATTTAGTACGCTATTTAAGAACTATGCTATTATTTTGAAGGTGTCTTAAAGAAAGAAATAGAAGAAATATCTAGATCTATCAATCTAGAAATAGATTGCAGCTATTTCTGTGTAGGCCTTGTTCAGAGGAAATTTTCCATCAGTTGTACCCATGCATGGAGTGGGAAAACTTCATAATAGTAATATATGACCTCATTACTATGTGCCTGGATTATTACAATTCATACTAAATGGGATTTTCTTTTATAAACTACTTTTATAAACTACATAGTTCAGGCTGTAACATTCTATTCATTGCTGACATTTCCCAATCCCAGGTTTTTCACTAGCTCCAATTCACAATTCAACATACTGATTTTGATCTGTCTAGCTCCTCAGAGATTGTTGGGTTTTATATTATAGTTATATGTGTTTAATTTTGCTCCTATTATTGATGTTTTAATAGTGATGGCCTTTGTTATTGCTCTTAATTACTGTAGACCATTGAGAATCTGCATTGTTGCAACAGGTCCAAATCAAATAAACAAACTTAATGTGGTCGTATTTAGCTATAGCCAGTCTACTTGCAGCCACTCAGAATGGATTTTTCTTCAAGTTAGTTTATTGGATATATCCCCAGGATGTGTTTGTGTATACATTAAAGGCAAACACATATGTATTGGATTAATGCTACTGAAGCATCTAAGTATTAGTTCATGTAAGCAAGAGAGCCTGCCAATGTTAGGCTAGGCTCAAAGTGAGAACATAAGGCTTAGATTAGTTTAATCATATTTGTTACAAACACACATGTAAGATATATGATGCTACATTAGACATTGTACCTTCTTAATCATAAGCCTTTGAACAATGGCATGTTTACTTGAGAACTAAGGACCACCCATGTCCTTCTTGTAACCTGAAGGAAGATTTTGATCAACAGGAGTGGAAGAACTCATAATTTTCCACACTTAAAACCAACTTCTATCTTCTAATTTCACAGTCATGAATTGGAAAGTCAGATGTTAGGATGTATGTTTATGTACCAGAGCCAATGTTTACTGTCCTGACATTTAGCTGGAATTCCCTGCTTTAAGATCTCACATCTCAAACTTTTGAAATTAGTTAATTTAATTTTGCAAACAAAGGACATTGACATAACACCAAATGTAGCACACTGAGGTTCTTAAATCTTTTGTCCAAAGGTGAATTTTACAAACCCACTAATGGGTGGTAAACTGATAGGGCTGTCTTAGAATTGGAAGTCACATTTCAGGTTCATTTTTAGCAGTTACTATTTGCTGCCATTGCAGTTTCACAAACCTTGCCTCCATTTCAAGCAAGCAATGACCCAATATATCATATGAAACAAAAAGGTTTTGGCTTTGTCTCTCCCTGTAGCAAAATGAAGACATTTTTCCTTACTCTGGTGCCACTGAAATAACAGTTCTAATTCTAGTAGAAGAGAATATATAAAACTCAGAATTGAACTGTGGAGTCCTTGGTGCTCTCTGAGCTTGATTATTTTTGCTTGCAGATTGCTTGCAGACTTGTTTCATTAGTCAATTAGGCCACCTCATCAGTGCAAACAGTATTGATGATGTCAGGCAATAAAATGCCTGCAAGCCAACAACCAAACTCAGATAGCACCAAGACCTCCGTGATAGAAATTCTGGACATTGTGAGAGTTGCACCCAACTCATACAAAAGCTATCAAATGCAGGAAGCTGAAAACAACTAGACATAGCTGAAGTTTTAAATGATTAAAGGTAAAGGTTTCCTCTGTCCAGTTGTTTCTGACTCTAGGGGGTGATGCTCATCTCTGTTTCTTAGCCAAGGAAGACAGTGTTGTCCAAATACATTTTCCGTCGTTATATGGCCAGCCTAGATATAAACCAAAGGCACATAGAAAGCTGTTACCTTCCCACCAAAGTGGTACCTATTTATCTACTTGCATTCGCATGCTTTCGAATTGGTAGGTGGGCAGGAGCTGGGACAAGTAATGGGAGTTCACCCCATTGCATGATGCTCAGATCACAAACCTTGGCTGCCAGCTTTCTAACTGATAAGCTCAGCATCTTTAATCACTGAACCATCTCACCTCCCTTTTAAATTATTAGGGAGGTGTATTTAATCCAATTACTGTCATCTCTATTTTCTTAGGCATAATTTCTTTGTTAATCCCCTCTAGGTTGAGGTCCCTAAGAAACTTATTACAGGCTCAGACACCTTTGTATCAGGATTCCTTACTGTTATAACAATTAATGAAGAGAGACCAAACTGCTACAAAATCTTTCAGACTACCTGAATAGGCAAATGATCATTTACTTCTCAGAAAGAAACATGAAATCATGAACCATAAAGTCATCTCAGACATGCATACACACTCATTGCAGTGACTTAGGAATACCCAAAGGACTGGAATTAATAGGAATAAAGAATGAACAGAAGGTACCAATGGCCAGATCTTTTATATTTAGTGATAAGGTGAGAGTCTTTTTAGGTCTGCTATAAAGGTGGAATTGAGGAAACAAAGTTTAGAAGTTGGTAGAAAGTTGAGCAAAAGAAGACATTCTATAGTATCTAAAATACATTATTCAGAATCTTTTAAACAGACATAGAAATTCCTGAATATGGCTTGAAAACCACAGACTATTTTAACCAATTTATAGCATCCATATTTTTAACAGAAATTACAAGTCTTGTGTAGAATTTAAGTAAAGTTTTGGCTATGCTTACTTCTCCTTTAACAACTTTTTTCATGTCCTCTCTTACAGATTGATCTTTCTTTGGTTCTGAGATCAAACACATTATATTTGATTTATATCTCAACTGTTTAATTATCCTTTTTTATCTATTAGATGCTAAAACTAGATTACTAAAAAGCAGGGCAGAATGGCATGGCCACAGTAAATAACTAAATATTTGAAGTTAGCTTGCTCCATGCTTTTTAAGTTTAGTTTGAAAAGGCAACCATTTGAGGGGCAAACAGATCAGCTATTTCAACTGGAAATTGTTAGGGGTATGTGTGGGAGGGATACTTAAATGCTCAGAAGGAAGAACCCTCCCTAGCATCTTCTAAAACTATGGGACATATTTTTTTAGAAGGAAGATTATAAAACTAAATTGAAAGCAGGACATTTTTTAGAATATTTTTGGTTTTAAAAACTATTTTCAGTTCAAGTGTCTGTACTGCATTATCCATTTATTGACCCCACTATAACACTTTGTTGATAAAGATCTTCACCAAATTAGACAGCTAAAAGAGCAATAAAATATTTGTCATACCAAGGGAGATGAAAGTCCAGAAGCTATAATTGCATTAGATTCTATTTGCAGATTTGAAGCTTCAAATAACAAACAAGTGTTGCGCAATTTTAAAAAGTGAATGCTGTTTTTTAAAGCCTTACTTAAACATATAACAATCAACAAACTTTGGAAATAATTTTAAAATCCACAAGAAAAATAAAACAATAGAAATAGCAAATAGAAATGAATCAAAAGCAAATCAAAACAATTTCTTGTCTTGTTTGGGAATATCCTTTAAAAGTACAGGAGTTGTAAAAAAAAAAAGAAGTCAATAATGTATTTAATTTTTCTAACAAAAAAGACATCTGAGTACATTAACGTAATCTGTGAAGAATTATTTTGCTGATATAATTAAAACTATGAACCAGATATGAGTAAAATAATCCATAATTTTAAAAAATTTCAAGAGTTTTTGTTGTTAGGTTTTAGCTAATTTAGCACACTTTTAAACGACCAACTGCTCAAAAAAAGATGTACTTTGAATTTCCAGTATTTACTACAGTAAACCTGTCAACTTACAAAAATGATTCATTTGTTATGGCCCTATTTTATATCTACTGGGAAAAATGAACATTATACCTCTATAAGAATTAAATAATTATTAATTTGTAGTTTTCACAATTTTCCAAATGATGTCCAAAAGTACACATACTTGTTATCCTGTTCTGGTCTTTCACTATCAGGGAACCCTATATACAGCCTATCCAAAGAACTTGCCAGGAATTTCAAACACCTAAGCAGATAGCTGCAAGGATTCCATCAGACCACCAGCTCAATGGATTCAATAATAAAATACCTAGCAACAGAACAGAATGAAATCATGATATCTTACCACACTGCTGTTCTCTTCATATCAATTGAGCCAAACTAATCAACTGCAGTGCTACTACACAACATAATCAACCTAACTGAGCCAAACACTGAAGAACCTTGGAGGTCTTCTATTCCAACTCCCTGCTCAAGCAGGAAGCCCCATAACATTTCAGACAATAGTTGTCCATTCTATTCTTAAAAAACCTCCATTATTGGAGCACCCACAACTTTTGGAGGCAAGTCATTCCACCTATTAATTGTTCTAACTGTCAGGAAATTTCTCCTTAGTTCTAGGTTGCTTCTCTCCTTGATTAGTTTTCATCCATTGCTTCTTGTTCTGCTTTCAGATGCTTTGGAGAATAGGTTGACCCTCCCCCTCCTGTTTGTGGTAGCCCCTCAAATATTGGAGCACTGTTATCATGTCACCCCCTTCTTTTAATTAAACTAGACATACCCAATTCCAGCAACTGTTCTTCATATGTTTTAGCCTCCAGTCCCCTAATCACTTTTGTTGCTCTTCTCTGCACTTTTTCTTGAGTCTCAACATATTTCTTTTTTATTGTGGTGACCATATTTGAATATATGACTTTACCAAATGGTACTAACAATTCACATGATCTTAATCCTGTATGTAGAACTTACTTTTTTCAAGACTGAATTTCATTTTGTTAGATTAAGGCCCAGTGTTTCAGTCTGTCAAGATCCTTCTGTAACTTGAGCCTATCTTCAGGAAACAGAGAAATCACTATCAATCAGACAAATAAGTAATCTACCAAAAATTAGGCATCAATTCTTTGCAAAACAATATCTACCCAGAAACATCCCAATCTTGTACACTCAAAGCATACAAGATATAGCAATATATCATCCTTGCCAATCAGCAAATTTCACTTCTCCAAACCACATCCTTTGATGATGGTTACCTGGTAGAGCAATGCAATGTCTGGAACTCAAATACGAAGCTCAGAGAATTCCATCCACTCGGTATGATCACTTTCCTTTCAAGGCAATGTGGGAAGATTTTGATTAATGCTGTTTAATTTAATGTACTTTTAAGGGAGCATAGTAACATCTATGAAATATTTTTATAGCTAATTCTTGATGACATGCCAAAATAGATGTAAAGGCAATTCTACACCATGAGTTCTTAGCTGACTCATCAAGTTCATATCCAAAATCTTTTTCCCATACTTTTACAAACTTTCAAGAGATAGACCCTTTTTTAAAAAAAAGAAAGAAAGAAAGAAAGAAAAGAAAGCAAAAACATAGAAGTCCCTTTGGTTTTAAAAACTGTGACATTTGCAGGTGAAGAAATAGACGTAATAGAGGAAAAATAAGAAGGGGGAGATAGAAAATTATGTTGACGGAATAATAGGTGGATCCCATGACTCATAGACATGTTTCAGGAAACATGCCAAATATAATCACTGAATGAAGATCAGTGCTTTAACAGAACTCTAGTTATCCCATGATGTCATTTTATAACTTCACACTTCTGTTATATATCATTGGTTACTGTTGGCAGGAACAGGAGTGGGCAAAAAAACGAAGTACCATGACACATGATGTAAACTTCCTACTTTGGATGACTGAATTTCAGGAGAATCATTTACACAATGAGAAAGTGTGCCTTGCAGATTGATCTTAATTAGGCAAGTAATAAGATTGGTACTTAAAATATTCATTAATTAATCATTGCAATTCAGAACAATTGCTGTAACTCATCAACGGAACTGAAAGAGTTCTTGTTGAATCATCTTCTGTAGCCCCTGGTTGGTCTCATTGAGTGCCAAATGAAGATGTTAGCCATAGCTGACAGCAGGAGATCAGGAAATCCATTTGGTAGATGAAGCTCAACAGTGCTTCCCACCCTCCTCCCGCCCAAAAAAAAAAGAGTTTTATGATTCTCTTTGCTGCTGTGCAGTGGCATCCAGACTTTTCGCAAGATAAAATGGCTGTAGCTGTGTAAATGCTATCAATGGGGGGGCTTGGGATAAGATAAAAAATTAAAAAGGTAGAACTTCAAAGTGATCTCCATAAGAATTGGACAAAGAAACTGCGAGTTCTTTAATGATAAAATACAAAGCAATGAAATGTTTGAAAATTGCATTGCAGTTTCATCAGCAACTTTTAACAGGAATGAAGTGACTTTTAAAAAAAAAACAAAAACTTTTTTTTAAAAAATGTGCCTTTGAACATAATTCTCATTGTGGCCTGCAAATTTGAGCATTTATAAATATGATTCAACAAAAGCAAGTTAGTATCTCAACATGATCTCTTCTTTAGTAATAAGGATTATCCTGTGTGAGAAATTCAGGTAAATGATTTTAAAAAAAAAATCAGTCTCTGATTCTGATTCCAGAATGGCAAAGGAAATATAACTTGGCCATACCTAATTAAAGTTTAAAATAATCAGTCAATCAAGTGTGTTTACAAAATAACATAATAATAAATGACATAGTCTAGGTTATGGAAATAGCCATTTATATAATTCAAAATCAATCTGCTGAAAAATGTATGGGTAGATAATTCCGGAGCCATTGACAGGTCGGCAAAGAATAATTAAAAAGTTTTAATTTTACTTTTCTGCAGACACTAGCAAATGAGAATCCAAACAAAAGGTGTTGATAAAGATTGATATTGTTGAATGAAATAAAAAATTGAGGAAAAGGTTTCCTAGGGTCTTTCTTTCTCACTGTTGACTTCTCACAAAATATATCCTGCCTTTTTACTGGTTAAAATGTTATTTGCGCAGTGAAAATATTATTACATGATCTAATGAAAATATTCCCCAGCTTTTATTGGCTCATGAAACTTTTAAAGCAATCAGACTAATACTTTAGGATTACAGGAATAGAATTATACAATGAAATAAATCTGTTTAATTTTTTTCAAGATTATGTTATTAGATAGGATAGATATTTTTAACAGGTGAATTAATTTGAAGAGAAAAAATAATTGTTTTAATTCCATTTCTGTCTTCATTTGTTGAGGGGGAATTGAATTGAGACAAATAATAAATCACTACCTCACACAAGTGGTTCTCAGTTGACAAATGGGCCATAAGAAATGAATATTTTTATAGGAGTAACCATGGTAATCTGCTGATATGCAAGCACAATTCTGCATGGTCCACACTTCATTTAAATGCACAACTGGTATGTTTGCCCTGGATATTGTTAGCTACTTTTGCAATATCAAAAATAGTTTTTGTTATAATTCTGCTGGATTTATGCAGGGAATCCTGTAAACTATCAAATATTTCTGATTCTCAGTTCTGGGAACTCCAATCAGCACGGCCAATAGCAAGGAAGTGTTGCTGAGAGTAGTACACTACAATATCATACCAGGTTCCATGAAAACCTACTGTGCTTTTGTAAGAAAGATACTGTATATTAAAGTGTATCAGTTGTTGAAACACTGTAAATTCTTCACTTAAAAATGAAAATTCCAATCAAAGGATTAGAAGGGTTGAAACTTCCAATCAAAGGATTGACTACCATGTCAATAATGAACAATCCTGAATAGGATTTGCACCTCACATAACATCTGCCGGGACTCTCTGTATAAATGATGTCTAGTATCCCCAGTGTGACTGCGGGGTTTCATGCCAACTGTAGATTACATCGTGACTTGCTGTAAACTGAAGACATACTGGTCCAGTATCTGATTTTTTAAAATATAAACGGTATTGCATTCAGTGTTTGAAGGCCTAGACATTAGTATTTGAACATAGATCTTTTTAACATTTATACTCTGTTTTGTTTTGTTAGTCTAGGTGAAATGTTAATATACATTGCTAACTCATGTATGATATGTCATATGCTAAATAAACCTTCCAGTCCAATTCCCTTTAAATGCTCATTCCCATTAAATTATGAGAAGGAGACTTCAAAATAGAGGTGGGGAACTATGGCCCTTTTATGACTTGTGGACTTCAATTCCCAAAATTCCAGAGCCAGACAACATTTCCTGAGCAGGAATTTCCTGGTTCAGGAATTTTGGGAGTTGAAGTCCACAAGTCATAAAAGGGCCATAGTTCCCTACCCCTGCACTAAAGGAATTATTTTCAACCTTGGTAACTTTAAGATGTACAGACTTCAACGCCTAGAATTCCCTAGCCACCAAGCTGGTGGAGCATGCTGGCTAAGGAATTCTGGAAGTTGGAATCTACATTTCTTAAAGTGGCCAAGGCTGAGGAAAAATTGGATTAAACACATGATTGCATGGAATGGCAGTGACATACACCAGTTCTCTGGTAATTGGCTAACAACAGAATGAAATAAATTTCATTGAAATCCTGTTCTTGGAATAAAAAATGCAACTGATTTTTCACTCTTTTATGGCTCCTTTTCCTGTCTCATACATATAATCTCTTTCTTGCTCTGTAGTCGTCACTTTGGCACTCCAGTGGGCAAGAGCCAAACACCCCGTCAGCCATCTGCGCTCCAGTTTTTTGAATTGGAAAATTACGAGCTCTCATCAGAATTTGTTCCTGCCTTAGCTTTCTTGCCAGTCATCCAGGAACTGATAAAAGCCCCTGATAATTTTCCCAAACCAAGACATCAATCATTTCATCAGCCTGTGACACTTGTCTAAACCTATCACTCTTAATCCTCTTTATTATCTATCAAGACTGCCAAAAAGGGGGGGGGAGGCATTTTAAGAGTTTCCCCACTCCTTTCTCTTAGACTGAGATAGGTAAACTTCAGCCAGAAAAAGCACTGTGGACCCATTCCATTTATATGCCTTATTAACTGCTTCCCATTCACAGAACGAAATATCTGATTGCTTTTTAATCCCTTATCCCTTAATGGTGTCTTCCAAATGCTTTTCTTTCAACAATACTATCCTGTCCCACCAGAAAGCCTAGATTTGCAGTTTAATCCTCAGCTTTTGCTACACTGCAACACTTAATCACAGGGCAAAACAAGTTAACAACAGCTTAGCCAGGACATTGTGGTGTTCTGATCTCTAATCCTAAAAGGAAAAAAAAAACAGAATATTTTTTTTAATTTTATTGCAATCAACAATTGGATTAAAAACAAAGCTATAGAAAGCAGAAGCAGCAGGGGCAACTGGAGACTTTTTTTTAAAGTTTAAGAAGGAATGCAGCATCTTGATTTTACTTAAGATCTGAGGCAGATGTTCATTTGGTTAAGAAGTAGAAAGTGAGTTTAACCTGAAAAAAATGTAGGACTGAATCAAATATTCAGTCTTGCTTTGTAGCAGCTCAGAACCAGAGATGTACAAGAATGTCACCATAGATCCAGCTGAAAGGAAGTCTGGGTTTCCTTCTCCCCCTACCTCCCAGGATCTGAGGAGATAAAAATACTAGCTGAAAAGTCTGGTTTGCCTTTCTTTTTTCCAATGAAAGCAAAATATCTAATTCCTCTTTGAAAATTCTGGGAGTTGAAGCCCACAAGTCTGAAATGTCTATGGAGATTTTCAGTCATCCAGGTCATGGTTGTCCCAAAGATGCTTTTTCAAGAAGCAACTGGAGTTTTTTGGTTTTCTTTGAAGATGTTTCACTTCTCATCCAAGAAGCTTCTTCAGCTCTGACTGGATGGTGGGGAATGGAAGGATGTATATTCCTTGCAGGCAACTGGTTATTTGCATTCTTTTAGCAAGTTGTTGATCATTTCAAATCTCAAAAAAGACCCTACATGGGCTCCTCCATAATAGACAATGAAGACAATAATAAATGAAGCCATATATCATTCCATATGTTGCAGAAATATCGGAAAAGCTCAGAAGGAACTTCAGGCAACACAACATACGTGTATACTTAAAACCCAAGAATACACTAAGGCAGAAGCTTGTCCACTCCAAGGATAAAACAGACACAAACTGAGCAACTTCAGTACAATGCAGTGAGCCATGTGCAGATCTGTACATTGGGGAAACAAAACAACCACTTCATAAATGCATGACACAACATAGGAGAATAAAGCCATCAGCACTAGATTCAGCAGTCCATCTGCATTTAAAATACAAAGGCCACTCTTTTGAAGACAGCAAAGTCCACATTTTGGACAGAGAGGACCACTGGTTTGAAAGAGGGGTCAAAGAGGCCAT
>JANHFL010009796.1:6214-23196 GCA_032468155.1 Oxyrhabdium leporinum | reverse complement strand
AGGAAGGAAGGAAGGAAGGAAGGAAGGAAGGAAGGAAGGAAGGAAGGAAGGAAGGAAGGAAGGAAGGAAATATCTTTCATATGTATATATTTCCGAATCCAAGATGTATGTATGCTACCTCATTATTAAATTCTCTATAGTAGCAAACAAAAACGAAAAAAGCTGGAGGAATTGCATTAGTCATGTACCAAGCCAGGATGAGGAAACCCTTTAGATTGTATAATACTCCTTTGGTGAAATGTGTTAATTTCATAGAATGTGTCTTAAATGGCATTAACACACTCTGTTTGCACTTAACACAAAGAAGAAAATTTAGAATTCATTGTGTTGCAAAGGAAAATCCCCACCTAGTTTGAGAAATTCCAAGAGTTCAGTCATGCTTAAATGGGAGAAAAAAGAATTGTTTTTATTAATGAAATTTTACTTTTCAATTTGCAAAGAAGTGTCCTGAGTTACCTTGTGAAGGAACTATTTTACTGTTCACTGGAACAGTGAAATGGACTACATGAGCGAATCCTAATATTCCATATAGTTGTATAAGTTTATCTTACCAAGAGGATGTGATTCAGAATCATATTTCTTGCTTACAATTACTATTTATTAGACATCATACAGTAATCCATCTGCTACATGCAGATTCTGTGATAGCCATTCTGTGTTTGTGCCAGAGATGTTAAATAGTTTGCTCTCAGCCACCCATTAGCAATTGTTTCTTTTTAGTGATAGGATTTAGATTGAGTTACAGCTGAATAAAACAATCACTTTGTAACCAGGTTGCACTACTGTGAAGATATTGGAATGTGAGTGCCTATTTCTGATGCTGGACTATAGATGCTATAGTTAGGGAGTCTTGCTTATATAGCAGTCTTACTGCTGCCAAACAAATTCCCTCCTTGAACTGCTTGATTTGCTCTGGGGATTGGTAGTGGAACATCCATGACTTTTGGTGTTGAGTGACTTCAATCTGCTGGCTTCTAGGGCTGATTTGGATAAGAATTGGGAATTTATGCCCACAGTAACAAACATGGAATTATTTCAGGCTATCTGAACTCCAATACATGTGTTGTTGAAGGATCTGGAGATGGAAGGAATTTCCATGGTCAAACCATGTCCTGGTCAGGTTGCATTTAATTGCCTCCCTGGGAGCTCAACAGAGAAGTGAGACTAATTTTGATGCTCTTCTCCAGGCATCTAATGGATCCAGCCAGTTTTCAGAATTTCTTGGGGATTTCTATGAGTGGCTGGTACAAAGAAGAAAGCCAGGTATTGGATGTTATTGTTGCCTAATGTCCTATTTATGAGGAGCCTTGGTTTACTGAAGCTCTTCTGGACATGAAGCACCTGAAATGATGCCTCAAACATGGATGGAGGAAATTTAGAATAGAATTTGATTGAAGTTTGGGCTATAGTGTGGCAATAAGGGAGCTAAGCATGCTTCCTTCGCATCCCTTAAAGCATCAGACACCTGTCATTCATTGGCCCTGAACAGAATGGTGAACTCTCCTCTGAGGAGAAGTCCATCTTGCAATCCCTCAGCTGCTGATGTGACCAGTTCGCATAGCATTTGGCTGATGTCACTCAGATCTGTTGTAGCCTTGTCTCCTTGTAGGCTGTCTATAACAGTGATTGTTTTATTTTTTCTATCACCCAGTTATTTTTTATTGCGGCAACATTTCAATATAATAGGCAAACAAATAAATAAAGGTTAACCCTCAATTGCAGTATTACATCTTTATTTATTTTAAATCTCCCTTGCAAATACCCTATACTATAGAATTTCAATTATTTCAGTGAAGCCCATGCTACTGTTATATTGTATTTATTAAGATGATACTTACTAATTTATGAAGAACTTTGAATTTTATCATGCATGGGATGTATCAAATATTTTTTAATGTTGGATGTAAGTCATGGATTCACTCTGTCAATAAACTCTTTTTTCAATGTAATGCAAAGTCAGTCTAATGATTTTATGTGGTTATGATCTAATGAGTTATTTAAAAACAAAGCTATTTTCTTCCTGTAAGTATTGTATTATACATAGTATATAATTTCTTATTTTTTAAAAAAATCTTTGTTCTTTTGTGCCTGTCTCTTTTTTCCTGCATGTAAGCATTCTTTGAAAGGAGGCCCTATAATTGTACTTTTATAAGAAGACAGGTATCTTTTTAGTGGTGGCCTTTAGAACATTCTGACAATGACTAAAATAAAGATCAAGGCTTGCTTGCCACTGTTTCTTTTAATTGTGCCTACCTTTTAATACTCCTAAATCAGGTCTATTGAGCAAGATGTGCTATAGTCAAGCTACTCACATTTTAGACTTGAGGCACAAAATGAGATGAAAGAACAGAGCCTGAGAACATTTGAGAAACAGAGAGAAGCTCTGTTTGCTCTGCAAACTTCCCCTTGTTGGATCATACAGAAACTATTGATTATATTTCAAAGTCCTTCCACCCCTTTCTCTCTACCCATATCAATGCCTATGACTTCATCTGTCTGGATCTGTCTAAATTTCAAATGGATTCTTGAAATATGAGAAGAAAGGTATTTTTTAGAAAAATAAATTGTATCAGTAAAGGTGAACACCTCACTCTTCCTTAAATTACAAACATGCACACCTTTCCTTAAAAGAGAATTCTTGTTGTGTAGATTGGAGACACACCTATAATGGTGAATTACTAATAGTTACCATCCAGTAGACTTATTTTAAATGCAATTATAATTGCAGTTGAAATGAAAGAACTCCTTAAGACACAAGTAAGTAATGTTGGCTTCGGCATGATGTGCACAGGGTATGATTTTTATATCACTGAAGTTTTCTGCAGATACTACTGGATCTAAGTCAGTTAAGCTCAAAGAGCCTATACCAGCCAAGGAGTTTAGCATTACCTAAGTTCATTAGGTACACTAGATCTGCCTTCAGATCCAGTCTTTCTCATATAATATTAAAATTATGATTAACATAATAATGCCAATTGGATTTATTAGGCGTTGTGAAATATCTTCTAAATAGAAGAAGCAGATGAATCATTTGCTGTTTAGAAAGATTGTATCCCTGATGAATATGAGTGCTTCAGCAGCAGAGCTGTGTTGATTTTGTAATATAATGTATATCTAAATACATTTCTGGTTCATGTTCACAGCTGGTTTTGATCAGTCACCTATGAAAAGGAAGTTTCAATTAGTGCTGATCCCAACCTTTTCTCAAGATAGAGTTTTATGGCTGCTCCACTGACAGACGTCTTTGTTCAAATATCACTTAGCAGCCTGAAACAAAACAGCCAGAACGGTGAGTCATTTCTGTAAGAATTCTGCTTTGTTGCAGAGGTCAGGCTCTGCCAAAACCATAAGAATTAGCTAGCCAAATTGAATTAGTGGTTGAAACACATTAATTTATACTAGATAAATGTTATTGTGGCCCTGTGGGCAAGTACTTAGGTCATAGGCTTTATGAACTATTTGCAACAAGAGGGCTTAATGGCTGTAAATCAGCCTTGGCACATACCTTTGGAAAATATTTACAGCTTCTTGCTATCCCCTCATTGCCGGCCATCCTCATTTTGCAAATGCTTTGCAATATTTAACACACACATGCACACACAGCAGATTAATAGTTTATGTAGACCCAGACAAAGTCTAGTTGAGACATGGCTATCTATTATGCTTGTGGCCCTTTCCACAGGCAGCTGTGTATTTATCATTCCAGACAGTTCTCTGTGGGCACAGAGTCTTGGCTCAGCCCCAAGATTCAAAGCAATGCAGCTGTGCAGCAAATGGAAGCCCTGTTGTTTCAAACACACACATACAACCAAGCCCTGACAAGGCTGTTTCTCTTCTGGGTTGGAATTAAATCCACTTAAGGCTGGACTATTTCTAGAGGCAGGAGAAGAGAAATAAGTGGTTTCAGGCTGCAAATTGTGGCAGCAGAAGAGAGATGCCAGGAGAGAATTATGCACAAATGATAGTGTTTAAACTTGTTTTTATGTCTTTCAGGATGCTGTTGCCAAAAACCTGACAGGGCCTCATTGTCAGGATTTTTCATTGTGAGGCCACTGACTGAACACACTGATTCAGTCCATAAATTAAGAAATAGTTACACAGTTCTTAGGCACAAACAGGTGCCAACACATTTTCAGGATCTAGCATCATGCCAAGGATGATGAAAACTGGCTACAAACAAGGATTAAATATCTGCATCTGGGACTTAGGCATAGGATTCACAACTAGAGAGCTCTAGATAGCTCTTTTGTATTGTGGGTTTTGTATCCTGTTTTTGATAGCAATTTCAAGCCGCTGGCTGCTGTAAAATCCATTTGGCTGAGATACAGTCCTGAAACTGGCATATGGCAGCTTCAGACAAATCTCATCTGGGTTTACCTTTGCTGACTCCTCTCCTCATTTTGGATGGCTACAATTCCCCATTTTGAATGTCTGAAGGGAAAAGTGGAATTTCATTAAATACCTCAAAACCTCAAAGTTCTATAGGACATATGTATTTAAGGTCCTGTGCTTATTTAGGGCCCTTTGTTTCTTCAGAACTCTTTATAGTTTTCCTTCATTCTATTTTTGCTATATCCTAGTTTTTGGATACCATCAGATACTTTAAAAGGGTAGCTTTCCATTTGCCATTGCTAACAAATAAACCTTTGGGTTGAGAAGGTCTCATGAAAGCATGCAATATTTTTCTGAGCGCCCATCATTCATGAAAACAGTTACAGAGAATGCAACGATGGTGTGTCATTGCATGCTGGTGATCAGTGTCAGGTTCATTAAATATATGCAGTCTCTTATTTAGTCTCTTTATTTGGTCTCCTAAAACCACCCAGGATCACGTCTCCCCAAAATTGGCAATAATCCTGAATTATACTCAGCATGGTTATCTGTGGATTAGAATGTAAAGCTAATAAACTTAATACACCTTAACAAAAGTTTAAAAAGGGCAGAATGAAATGTTCTATATTAACATTTAATCCTATATTGTCTTAGAATACTATCAAATAAGTCATGGTCATTTGCCATGGACAGCATTTATCTGGGCTCGTGATATTCTGGTGTCACAAAAATATAAATCTGCAATCTCACTGTTCAAACAACATTCAGTCACATCATATCATAGCTTTTTAATAGAATCAATTTATTGTTTATGACTATCTCAATCTAAAGGCATTTGGTTCACATATTAAGATGCAGATGAAGATACTGTCAGGAATGAGATTATGAAAAGCTGAAAGATTGCAACAAAATACACAGAATTATGAGTCTAAAACTAATTTATGGTTTGTTGGTTTAGTGTGAAGGGTTGTGACAATAACCTGAGGAAGAGCAGGGAAGCCATAGTGAATAGTCAGGTAAGGGAAATATCAGTCCAAAGTAGAAATGGAATTGAAGAAACCATGTCAAACTTGACCCTCCCTAGTTCTCATCATGATAAAGGCTGGGAGTGAGGAGACATATTCAAAGTTGCAAGATTCTGTTACTGTAACCCTATAATTAATATTCATGAGTTTGGTGTTCAAGTCTGATCTACTGTGAAGGGCTGACACATAGGCAACTATTGGTTTTAGTGAAGACAACTCAATAATGAAGGATCCTCAGGATGTTTGGTGCCTGCAGAGTATTCTGGGACTCCCAACGTCCAGATTGTTCCAAGGCTCTGTCGATCACTTAGCTTTGGGATCTAAATTGCTGTTGTGGAAATTAATCATATGCATATTGTACTTTTACAATCTTTTGAGCCTGGAGGAACCCTTGAAATAATTTTCAAGTTTTGAGGAACCTCTGCAAATTCAGGGTCAAATACAGGTCGGATGTCACAAAATTATATTATTTTCATGTACAGTTCTATATACATCCATTAACAGTGTTCTAAACTAAACTAACTAAAAATAAAGAACAAAACATTTTCCTTTCCCCTGCCTCCTTCATCTTCCTGCCGTTGTGGGTGACTCCTGCTGTCCCTGGTGTCTGGACCAGCACAGCTCTGGATCTCCTGTGGCACAACTCTGGATCTCCTCTCAAGGCTGCTGCACCCATCATAATGCATTTTCACATTATTCTGATGCTGGAAACAAAGAAAGAAATCCTTAACTATAGGTAGGTAGGTAGATAGGTAGGTGGGTAGGTGGAGAAAGATATATATATAGTAAGATTTTTGACCATCAAAATATTTGACTTATTTTAGAATGACGTGAATATCCACTATGATACATATTTTTAAATTGTTCAATATATATATTGAAGTGTATATTTTAATTCCAGAGTTTTAACCAAGAATCATATACAACAGTCATACCAACTGAAAAATCTGGGGAATAGCTAATTTTTTTGGTACCCACTCAGTATGCTAGGACTAGAACTAGAACTTCTACTTTTCTAGAAGATGCTCTTTACTAGTTCACTTATTCAGCTAAATTTTTCAGCTAAACTGTGGTGACAATCGGTAAAGCTTAGAATCTTTCTTTAACTATATTAAGAAGTCATAGTCATGTTGTTTCATCACAGAAAATATAATACAAATCTATAATTGGATAAAATATTTATTAAGCTCACCCAAAATTATTCAAGACAGCATGAAAACTTTTGAGTTCTCCAAAATTCTTCATCAGACAAGGAGGAGACAATGTGAATCAAAACAATCTTAAAAAATTTACTGGATATTTCAGGTATGAGCTTTACAGTTCTGACTCAGTCTCAAGATAGTATTTATAGACTGAGAGCATTTGCTAGTAGTATGTGTAATTGGTGTTAGGTTTCATTTAGCATTAAAGAAAAAGAAATTCGGAAACAGAAAAGTGATCAGTTCCCAATTCTTTTCTCAGCATTAGAAAAATACATAGCCTTTTGTTTCTGGCAGAGAAAAGAGAAAAGAAACAGTGAAGTACTCTCCTGACAAATTTAGGTTTTTCTATTAATAGAAATGTTCTGCCTGTATTGAAGCATTGGAAAAGGCAGCTAACTCCTTAAGGATAGCACAATCACAGGTGATATCCCCAGTAAAGATGCCCTTATTGCTAATTTTCTGATTTTAGCACTGTCTAATTGACTGTTTGCCAATAAACATTGGAGTTTGAGGATTTGATTATTATGTGTATAGTTTTATGGTGGGTTGTTGTTGTTTTGGGGATTTTTTTGAGGATGACTTTATGAGACTGTGTATTTAATTGTGTATGTAGAGGCTGGGCAATCTAGGATATGAGCAAAGGTGGGCAATCTGCAGATCACACAAAGCTTTCAGACTTATTTTTTTCATTTCTTGAAACTTCTCAAGATCATCCTATCATTATGGCAATCTTGGATCATGTAATAGTTTGTAAGATATTTTTTTAATTAATCAAAAAATTGTTCTGCTGGCTGAATCAACTGTGGTATTTTGCCTTGACCCACTTCAAGCACTCCTAATCTAAACACAATTAAATCTGGAAATTTGGGGCTGCTCCTTTGATGATATCATGCTACTTGAATTTACTTTTAAAAAGTGGAATCCTAAATTTTATAAAAATTGGCTTGAGTCACCTCTGCACTTGCCACTATTAGACAATAATAGCTTCTTATGAAGAAAAACCATGATATTCAAGTATCTTTATTCTCACAATTCAATTGTCAATTTAAGGATGTCCCAAGTCCCATGGGCCTTTCTTTCCATACTGCTACAAGCATATAGATTCTCCTCCAAACATGAATTCACAATTTACCAGCAGAGTGGCACAGCCTTTATCAGACACAGAATACCTTTTCGTCATCCATCAGCTGGGTGCCTAGAATCCAGCTTTATCAAGAGAAAATGTCTGATGACCACAGAGATTACAGGGGTACAAAAGAAAAGTCATGGATTTCAGCCTTTTATAATTAGAGTGGTTCTTTTCTTATGGCTTTACAGAATTGCTGCAGACTTGACAGAAATAATAGGATAACAGAAGCATATCTGCCCTACTTTTAAAATTATTTTAAAAACACAGTGCATTTTTATTGAATGTTATAGGAATTGAAGGCTGATAAGACTTGCTAGCTTTTGGTTGACTTGCATCATTACAGTGGTTGAAAACAAACACATATTTATGGCGGCTTTGGGGCAATTTTGATGGTTTGATTTTATATGACATCTGGATCTGATTTTTTTCCTCACACCCTATACTTTGGTTGGATGGATACAAGAATATATCACATTAAAATTCAAAAGTAGCAGCTGGAAGAGAAAAGTGGTTTGCACAAAAGCTTGGCAAGGAACACTTCCCCAATCAAATATATTTCCCTCCAACACAAAATAACCTGATAGGTCCTAACTGGAATCTCATTCCCCTAAGGCACCTTCATTACTATAAGTGATGGGCTGCTGCTGGCATAACATGTTCCATTCTGCAGACCGCACTTGGGGAAACAATAAGATTTTGAAAAGCCAGCAAAAGTGTTTAGAAAAAAAGCAAAACACATCATTTTATGTTGTTAAATATCAGATATAAATATTAAAGCTCTTAAGGAACCACTGCTGAAGCTATATTTGACAAGCTACATTTGACAAGCTACTTTGTGCAAAGACTTTTTCTCCGACTTTCCCCACAAGTCAGCTATTGTCAAGGAATTATCAAATTGGAAAAGGCTCTTTATGGCAAGTGAGTCCAGTTTCCTGCTCTGTGAAGAAATCTAAACTAAGGTTAGTTGACTGTCCTTCCTGTCTCCCTGAACATATCCAGTAACAAGGAGCCCGTTGCCTCTCTAGATAATTGATGTCATTTTCACACTACTTTCATTGGAAGTGTTGGGGTGGTTTTTTTGTTGACTTTTAACTATTTGCTCCACATCTGTCCAATTTGAGATAAAACTAATCTGAGGGAGTGATGCCAAACAGTGTCTCAGAACCTGATGCCCACCAGATATATTGAAATTCTGGAAGAGGAAATTTAAAATACCTGCATGGTATCAGCTTGGAAAAAGTCTATGTACAAAAATAAAACAAGTTGTTGTTATGAGAGCAATGCATTCTGAGACAGTTATTTATTTCTTACACTTCATCCTGATATTCATACATTCCAAGGCAGAATAAAATAAAAATAAAATGTTAGCTCTGATCAACTGCAAATGTGCTTAACGTGTGAAGAGGTGCTTAATTTCTGAATGAACACACACACATATTGAATGAACACACACACACTATTATGAAGCCAGGTTCTTTGCAGTGCCCTGACTCAACAGCAGTGACAAAGTAATTTAGTGCAGGTGAAATGGAAAATAGCAACGATCTTAAGTGTCCATGTAATTGTGCAGCTGCTTGAGAAAGCAATGTACTTGTTATACGAAAGCTAGTGAATTATTGTAGATACTCTTTAATAAAATAATCACCTCATGAACAGAAGCACTGGAGTGGGTTGTTATGACCTTTAATATATTTTCATCCCAATCATTGTGTCAAGCTTCTTATTGGCAAGGTCACCAAGGGCAGAAGGGATGCTGAGGAGTTTTTTAATGTGCTTATTTCTATCACAGAACACTGCACTATCATTCCTGTATAGAAATGGTAGTTTCAGATTTAAAAGACACCAATAAACTTGGTTAAATTCATATTATGTCCATCTGCTTCTTGAAAAACAATGCAATTTCCTTACCTGAAACTCTGTGCAACAACATATTCATTTCCAAAGTAATTATGAAATCTTCTTAAGCATTATAAAATACCAGCATTACAGACACAATAACAATTTCAACACTATAAACAAGTGGCCATATACCAAATGTGATTCCACTCAGCAATTCAAAACATGGTTCACTTCATCTCAGAACATGCATACATGATGCCCCTCCTCCCCGCCGCTGCCCCCTTCATCAGCCCTGGGTACAATTTAAGGCTGAAATGTAAAATTCAGCTTGGAAATTCAAATCTCTGTACCTCTTTTATAGTTCCTTATAATTGAAGATAAAAAGTTTTAAGAATAATTCTGTTTCATGTTTGACATAAATGAATAATTCTTAAGGTATTGGAATTGAAAAACTAAACCCCTTTTACTTTATGCTATTTCTGAGTGAACGAAGGTTTATCAAGTTTTATATAAAGTCCACAGATAAATTGAACAACATAATTCTTTCATATGGTGGTCTCCTTATACCAATAACTTTTCCATTTCTTAACAAATGAGCATTCCTTTCCAAACTTTGAGGTTTGTTAATTATTGTTATTTGGCTGAAAGGTTCTCAGATGAACAGATATGAACTACTACATGTAAGAATCTCCCATCTGCGTGAGAGAAATAAATGGCCATGTATCAACCAGGTTTGTACCCTAGCAAACCAAAACCTCAGTGATTGGTTAAAGAATCTTGAGTTGTAGAAGTATTACAAATAAAATAAATTGAAATATATTTCAGGATGAAAAACATATGTTTCTTTCTTAGATAAACTATACCTGGGATGTTGTCTTTATTACTTCAATAGATACTATATAAATCATTTGATATACTGTTTTGTTGGCAAAACAAATGGTTACTATTATAACAACCAGACTTCAGTTTTCTTATTCAGACATTATAAAATCAAATATTAAAATGACAAATGGCATATGTGGTGTTATGGATCCAAAAGGTTATTTTGTCATTTTTTTCCTAACTGTTCCGAATTTGTACACTTTTGTATTTCATTTTCAAGATGTCCACTTATTATATTAGACATTCATTTGCTGGGAAAGAAGTAATACTTCTGCTTCATGAGGATATTTTAAATTATTTGCTTTAGTTTCAAAGTTGACCATACAATATAGGAACATTATAGTTAATAGGAAATAATACATAGTGGTTACTACTAGAAAGTGTTATCTAGAAGGTAAATGAATGAGGAAATACATTTTCCATTTGTAATGCATTAGGATTAATTACCTTGTTAATACTTTGATAGCCTTCTTTCATTTTTTGAGATTCTGTTGACAATTAGGCAGAGTTTACTAAACACTTAGGCAAATAAGCTCTGATAGCAGTTCTATGCTAGCATATTTTAAATGGATTATCTGAAATATTCCCTCTTTCCCAAGGAAAAACATTGTAAGACATACAGTGAAAAACCTTTCTTATTTTTTAGCTGGTAAATGCAGGTGTTAAACCCATTAACATTTCTAATCCAGTTTGAAATATTGTGAAGTTTCAATTTATGAAAGTTAACATAAAACTTGGTGAGGATAACTGCTATGCTAAAATTAGAACTACATGCAAGATCAAACATATCCTAGGCTTGCAATTAAATCTATAATTATGCATTTTGATGAGTTTTTCATGTCTCTATAAAGTGGCTGTCTAATCAGAATTCAAATTACTTTGTCTCCAATTGTTTCTGTATCTGTATTCTGCAACACACTCCAAGGTTGGTCCCCCCTTAGTTTGCAACTGGGTCAAATATGATTATTCTTTTTTTATTTTTACGAAATTTCTGTTTTTTTCTGTTTTTCAGCCAAGCTTAAAAACTGTTCTTGCATATAGAAAGGACACATAACCAGCATGACTTTATCCTTCAAGTGTGTTTACCAATAGGTCTGTGTTTTGACTGCATGGAAGTTTCAGCTGTCAACAAATTGCTCTAAATAGGATTAGGATCAAAATGCAACTGGACAAATGGCTATTGCATTTGCACAAAACTATATGGTTTTCACAAATGCTGTGACCCTGAGTTGCTACAGAGCCAGACAAATTTGATAACCATGCTTTAACTCATGCTTGGTAATACAGACTTAGAATCAGTGAGTACTTCTGAATATCATCAGAAGATATAATGTGGAATATATTTTTATATAACTTGTACCAAATAATCTATATTTGACCTAGATTTGTTGTTGAGTCACTAAGTTGTGTGCAACTCTTCATGACCCTATGCACCACAGCATGCCAGGCCACCCTGTTCTTCATTGTCTTGTGCTGTTTGCCCAAATTCATGTTCATTGTATGAATGTCACTATCTAACCATCTCATCCTCTGCTGTCCCCTTCTCCTTTTGCTTTCCATCTTTCCCAATATCAGGGTCTTTTCCAATGAGTCCTCGTTAGCTGGCCAAAGTATTTGACTTTCAGCTTCAGTACCTGTCCTTCCAAACACCAGTTGTTGAAAAATTGTTTTTATTTTCATTATTTTATTTTGTAATGCAGGATTGGCTCTATCAAATGATTCAATTCCTTCCAAACATTTGTGAATGTAGCTACTCCTAGTTTCTAAAACACAGCTACTTTACAATGCCAAGAGATATTGAATTAATTGGGGGATGAAATTCTACAGTCTCACCATAACTGTAGCATAAAAATTAAAAGCATAACTCTGTAATTCTGTAAATTGGAGGTGTGTCAGATATTTTTGAAAGTGCAAGGATCTGTAAAGGTCAGATAAGGACAAAAGAGAAATGATGTAAAGTAGGATCAGAATGCCATAGCCCTAGGATAGCCCTAGAATTCAATGACAGACTTTAATTATCTTAATTTAACTGTTGGAAGGTTTTTTTAAATATTTTTTTTATTTTGAAATATTTTGCTTCAGAGTGAATTACTATTATTAGGCGATTAATGTTCATTTCTTAACATTCATGTCTTCATGAAGATTAATCTTCATGTCTTATTTATAATACCTCTCGTTCATCCCCCTATTGAAATCATATGTGTGAATTATGTAGCTTCCAAATCACAACCCACAACCTCAAATTCTATCACATTCTGGTGCCTGAACTCTAAACCCCATTCAGTCATCAAATTAAGCCAATGTGTTTAGATTTCAATTGATTAAATTCTAACTACATCGTAAATAGGGTTGCAACTGGGTGACAATTTCTTTCCTAGAAATTCTGGGTAGTATATTCAATCAGATCAGATTAAATGAGGTTCCCTTGATACATGAGAAAATAGCTTCAGTTTTCTAATTTGTGCCCTATGTTTGTACTTAAATGTGATATTAAGGTCAAGGTCTTACATGGTCATCTTGCACACCATAAATTCATTACTCCATTTTAATTCACAAAGCAATGCAGCTGAGAACAAGCTGTTTTACCTTTCACCTTGAGTTGCAAAGGGAATCCATCTTCTCTTATTTTTTTTAAGGAATATCTCTAGAGACCAGATTATGAAGAAATACAAGCTTGTGATTCTTGGATATTCAGTATTTGTATTCAAACCCTTCACTTGATTCTCCTCCATTGTTAATGACAAAGTTAATTATTTATTCATTTATGCATTACCATCCAAATGCATGGTGTTTTACAAACAGTAAACAGGCCCCAACCCAGAGATATTTACAAACTAACATTTGCCAGGGGGCTGGTAACCTACATAGCTATTTATATTTATTATCCTGCAGCTATAATTCTAATTGTAATTACTGAGATTTTAAATAGCTGTATGATCTTTGTTTTGCTTACTATTATTATTTCTGAACAATAATTCAGTTCACTTCCCACACCCTTATTCCTGCCTTTGGCAAATGTAGTTTTAGTAAGATGCTTAGTCACCTTGTGAGGTCTACCATCCTCAGGATTGTGTTGCATGATGGGAGTTTGCTTTAAAAGGCTGCCATTGCATTGTTTGCAGGAACCATTCAGCTGAAAGACATGCCATAGAGTTAGCCTCAGTTTTTTCTTTAGCACTGTCATCCACCTGTCAATCTTCATATTTACCAGGACGAAAAACCACCAACCTCCCCCCCAGTGTGCTGAATGCTAAAGCATTGTAATGTCAGAGGACCATGAGATGGGTAATGGTTTATGATAGAAATAAATCATTTATAATAGCAAACCTGGGAGAATTGCAAGCTTTTGTAAGGAATATATCTTGCCAGAGTTATGACTGCCAGACTTCTTGAACGCATCAGTTTGACAAAGCATAGCTTTATTACATATAATCATGTCCTGAGACAGGGAGAAGGTTTGTGCATTTTCCATATGTTGGGGGATAGGGAGGAGATAAGACATCATTAAAAGACAGTTAAATTAGTTTTCTGTGTTTTTATTAAGAGGTTAGTCTTTTCAGTGTTCTGAAGCATATAACACTGATCACTCATCACATTAATGTGTAAAAGCAATCTAAAATAAGATACTTGCCTTTGTAAAAGATGGTACTTGAAATGCAGACATCTCTGAATCTAATAATTGTGTCTCTTCAGAGTATGAATAAGTGAACAGTGCAGAATGTCTATGTAGGAACATTATTATAGGCTTTGAAAATAGCCTACATAATCACTACACCCAAAAAGGATTTTATTGTTTTTAGAATATGTATAAACAAAATAATAATTTTCAAAGAATACACGTACAAAAAAATTGGGGGGAAATCCTAAGGGCTCTTGGAAGAAAATAGCACTCTAATTATGATCATAAGGGTATGTCAATAATTTAAGTTCCAGTTACAAGATAAATGTGGCAACAGAACCAGATTCACACATGGTTCTGCCTCAAAGAAGAGTAACATGGTGTAGATAAAGCCAATGCTGACATTAATCCTGCTTCTGTAAAATCCACCTGCCCTCATAATTATTTCTGATTATTATCCTGAATATTTATTACAGTGCCAGAATTAATTATGTGCTAGAATAAAAGCAAAGTGAAAGATTGGGGATTATTTTAAGTAAATAATGTTACTTATACTTTATTCAGATCTAAACCCATTGGGAAGATGTAGATAAACTTCATAGTCAATCTCTTCAGCAGACTTGGCTTTTAGTGTTACAACTACGTGAAACCACTGAAATGGGAACACCACCACCCCCCCAAAAAAAATCCCTTATTGCTGATTGTATAACATTTTCATAGCTACATCTATCAGCACATGCATGGAGATAGGTATAGCTATTGATAAGCACACACATACAAACAATGGATGATAATGATAAATATGGAGAAAGTAGTATATGGTGATGTTTTGTTGTTGCTCCAACTAACATGGTTATCTGAGAAAATGGCATGCCATTAAATAACAAAATAAGTAAAATATATGATTACTCTCTCACTTGATTTTGCACTATTAGTGCAATGAGTGTATGTTTTCTCTGCTGAAATGTTCAGATGGAAACATTATGAAGCATCTTTTTTTCCTCCACTGTTGGCTTGTTTAATGTTTACACACTTCTTTTTTGCAAAGGCTTGTCTGGGAAATAGTACAACTTGTTTCTTCCCCCAAGGTCTCTGTTTTAAAATACTTTGTGAGGTCAAAGCATAAGAAGTACAAACTTCTGGCTCTGCGCTAAAATTCCTTCATCTTCTGCCAACTATCACTCGCTAGAATATGAATGTAAGGGATAAACATAATACATGGAGTTCAGATTAGTTTCTCAAAGACTTCTGTAATTACTGAAAGGTTGTCAATATCCAAATGGTTACAAGGTTTAGGATTTTAATAACCTTTTAAATCCCTAACCATTCTTTTCATAGTCTTCCTATTTCTTGAGATAACATTTGGTAGTAATTTTCAAGGATAGTAGAAATGTATTTATTTAACTCTTTCCATGAAATAAACATCAATTGAACCAGCACTTCAGAAGCACCATCTTATTTCACCTAAATTCAATTTATTTTTTAGATTGGTGTAGATACTCTGCAATTGACTTTCCTTTTTTGCAGTTCTTAAAGTCCCTTTGGTCTTAACTGTTGAAAACGGATAGATGAAAACTCTTGCCTTTCTGAAGTGAGAAGCAAATGCTATGATGTTGACCTTAAGCTATATCACGGTTTTTTTGTGTGTTTTTTTTGAATCAAGTACTTCTAACTTTCTTTTTAAATAAAAAGGAGCTGGTGCCAGTCTTTTGCAACTGTCTGTACCCCCAAATTTTAAGTGCAAGTATTATTTGCTTGTTTATTTTCAATATTAAATAAATATGTCAACCATTAAATACCAATAGGCTTCTACTTCTCAGGCTGTAAATTTATGCCCACCTGAAATAAAACTTACTGAACTAAATTGGACTGATTTCTAACTTGACACATATAGAGCAGTGTTTTTTCTGTAATCCTACTCCTAGTGTTTCTACTTTCAGAAATGAAATTCAATCACCACAAAAATATTTTCTGCTTAGATGTCCTGTTGCTGAGAATTAAGTAGGTCATCTAAACAAGGACACAGGCAACATCCTACTGAGAGTAATCAGCTATGGATCAGTTTAGGTCTGCTATTATTCTGCTTATTCCATGCAGAAGTTATTTATGTCTAGCATATGAACAATACATTTAACTCAAATAAGACATGGACAGGTCTTTAACTGTATTACTTGCTAGGACAAGACAGCATTCATGGCAGAGCTACCAAGCCTTATGGCATAGTTTGTCAGTACCAGACAAGTTGAACCAGTGAACACAGAATGAATGCCATGGTATACTATAAAGCAATTTAGATCTGCAAAAAAACTGAAGGAGATGAGGTCACACATTCCTCTTTAAGATTGTCCAGATGTGGTAATGAGACAAAAAATGCAGTTCTTGTACTCAGAGCTATGTGATACAGGAGACAGAGCAATAGGACAGTGTACACACTGACTACTCTCTCATCCTTGCTCTTTCCTGAAAGTGGGGGGTGGGTGGGTTCAGTTTGCAACTGAACAAAAGTGGGTTGAGAGCTCCTAGATCAGGGGTGTCAAACTCAAAGCCTGTGGTCCGGATCTGGCCTGCGGGATGCTTACATCTGGCCTGCAGGACTGCCCTGGAAACAGTGAAGGACCAGCCCACGGTGCCTCTGCCAGCAAAAATGGAGCCCGGGAGGGTTAGGGTTAGGGTTCCATTTTCACTGGCAGAGGCATTGTGGGCCGGTCCTTCACTTTTCACTGGCAGAGGGCTAGCAAAACAAACTAAAAACAAAACAAAAGGAGAAATATTTCCTCTTTTGCATTTGAGCATCCAAGAAGGGACAGGAAAGGAGAAGGGAAAGAAGGACAAAGAAAAAGAAGGAAAGATGGGAAGAGAGTTAGGAAGGAAAAAGAAGGAGAGGGGAAGGAAGAAGAAAGGACAAGGAAGGAAGGAAGGAAGGAAGCAAGCAAGCAAGCAAGCAAGCAAGCAAG
>JANHFL010009793.1:11007-21914 GCA_032468155.1 Oxyrhabdium leporinum | reverse complement strand
CTTCCTTCCTTCCTTCCTTCCTTCCTTCCTTCCTTCCTTCCTTCCTTCCTTCCTTCCTTCCTTCCTTCCTTTTAGAAACCGTGCACCATGTGTTTTGTCTTTATCAAAACAATCTGATCCTTTCCCAATATAGGGATACTTTTTCTTAGCTGCCAGTTCTGTTCTCTTTGTCCTTTCTTCAAGAGGGCAAAATAGTAAAAACAAGTAAATCACTCCCTTTTTCATACTGATTTATGAAGCCAAATACGATAATTAACATGGAGGTGCAAAAGCACAAGAATAATGACATTTTAAACCAACACGGGTAGCCAATAATTAGATTATATATTCAGCTATGTGTGGGTAGACACCTTGTGGACTTGCTCCTTTGCTTTTTTCTATTGAGACAAAACACATAGGCAAAGAAACAAAACCATTCCAATGAAACAAAAGGATTATATTCAAGCTTTTGTTCCTATAATAAATGCCCACTGCATTTGTAATTAGTGTTGGGATAAAAATTCCAAGTGTTTCCATGAGTCTCTAAGAAGGCTGCTTTGAAAGCTGCTAATGGTGTGGCTATTGCCTATCGCTTAGCTGAAGTAAGGAAAGCGAGGACACATTCATTTTGTCCTTTCAAGACTGCATTGACTCCCTGTCCCTGCATATTTCTAAGTTCAGTGCAAGGTTCTGTCTTTGCTTTGAAAAACAGCCTCATTGTTTAACATGTAAATATTGATCTCTGCTCGAATAATTCCATTCCCATCTCCACTAAATTCTGCTCAGACAATCTACAGAATATCTGAGCAAAGAACTGTATGCATGTTTATACAGATAATCTTCAATAGAAAAGTATGCTTTGGACTTAAAAGGAGCTTTTTTTAATGGTTCTTAATATATGGAATTTCTCTGTGTGGATCAATATAAATCTCTCTTTTTTTAATTTTAGAACTTAATTTTTCTTTTATTTACTTATTTTTAATGGTTAATTATTTCGTTTAGAGATTTTTTGTTCATTTGGTTACATTTTTTTTGAGTGGGAAAGTTATAAAAATCTAAATAATAATGATGAAAATACATTCATTATTTATTTTTTAATATTGCTTTAAGATTAGGTTGCATTGTACAACTGTTTATACTATTTGCATTAGTAGTTAAAAAAAAGGCAAATGGATGTAAATAAATGCAATTTATTGGTAATGTCCTCATTAAATAAGCCTCTTAATGATATTATATCATTTTTATCTGAATTCTCCAGCATGTTCTAAAGCCTTTTAGTTTAATTTCACAGCTATTAGCAACCATGCAGAGATCTAAAAGACAAATCAGAAAAAAAGGTGTTTTAAAACTGGAAGGAAAATTACAGTTGCTGGCCAAATGCTGGACAGTTTTGAAAAGTCTTGCAATAGCCCAGTGTTTTCAAGGAATCACAAAAAAAATTCAAAAATAATGGTTTTAATGCAATCCAAGCAATGCTGGGGGGAGGGGCTTGGGGAAAACCATACACATTATGCAAACGTATTAGCAAATGTAAAATGATAAATTAGCAAGCAACTATTTAATTATTACTGTGACTAATTCTTGTAGATAGTGACACAACAAATGAACCTGAACTTGTTCTGGTTGACTGTAATGTTTTGCTGAAACATTTCCATTTGGTTTTTGTTTGCTGGCTTGTGTGTAGTTTGCTGAAGGAGACAGCATCTGTTTAATGAGCTTCCACTTCATTACTGAGCTGCTTTCCTCACTGAGTCATTCTCCTTAAGTATTCAGGCTGTGTAATCCGGTGTTGTTTTAAAGCAAATACTAATTTATGATTACCTGTCACATTAGGCCATTGAAAATTGTACTCACACTTCCTTGCATGAGCAGAATGCTAATGAGGCGATTATGGATTGTTGGAACAGGCTCTTATTAGCTGTCCATGCGGGTAAATATAGAATACAAGTTACTGGCTAGGCAGTGTGCTTGCTTTACTGGAAAAGGATAAAAATTCTTCATATGCAAAGTGGATAGGCTGATTCTCTGACCAGGGATTACATAAAATGATCATTTCATTATAGCATCATTAGAAACACAAGTAAGTATATCAAGAATGCAGTAAAAGGCTATGGTCTGCAAAAGGTAGATAAATAGCTATAATATGCAATGGAAAACATTACTTTTTTAAAAAATACAAACTTTCTTCAATCTTCACGTGTTCACCTTGGAGTCTAAGAAAGATTATTAACAACACTTATTCTAAAGTAGGATATTGCCTAATGGACGGACTTGAGAACAGATGGCATCTCTCTAGGTTTTGCAGCTAAGCAAAGTTGAAAAGCCTGATAAGATACCCAGAAAATAGTAGGATTTTTTGGCAAGATTAGGAAGTTGGGGGAAAAAGCAACCTGGCAAAATGCAAAAGACAATCACAAATCACTCCTACCATTGTCAAGAAAATTGCATAGTTGCACCCATGAAGTCCCCAGGAATTTGGCTCAGCCCAAAGGAGATTTTACAGTTAGTAATTATTTGGGAACCTATTATTAGGAGTAAGGTGTGCAGTGGGAATTACCTAAACTACATGTCTCTACTAATTACAGGGATCTATAACAGTAAAATTGCAACTCCTACAAAACTAATGTTTGATGATTGGGATATAGAATATATTCAAGTATATCCCAAGGATAGCCTTTTTTTTCATATGAACTTAACCAAGCCCTGTACTTTTTTGTGTTATAAACTACTTATAAACAGTAATTAGCTGCTTTGGGGTATTTTATAGAGAAAGCAAAAGTAAATTATCAATACTTTAATGATAAAATGCCATATATTAGCATGATATTATTTACTCTTCACAAGTGTGTATGATCCTGCATGATCATTTCTTTTATATGGGGATATTTATCCCAGATTTTAGGAGAGAATCTGGCTTCAAATACAAAAAGATCAAGCTAGAAACAACCTGCATTCCTCACCTCTTAAACAAGATTAAATAAATTGTGTGTTTGCTGTGTTTTTTAGTGTCCTTTCAAGGTCATTGTAACTACCCAGCGGGTACCTTTCTTTGATGCTCTGGGCAGGTTGCTTAATGGCCTCTCTAGGATTTTGAACTTTTCTGTCTTGCTCATGAATAAAAAGTTGCTTCTGCCACTATTAATGTTGCAGATGTTGGGTAACGGATTTTTGCTTTGTCGTTCTAAAGATTACTCCCATTTAAATTTTCAATATCTTCACTATAATTGTATTAAAATTTTCCAGAAAGCAAAGGATGTTAAAAGCATACTTCTTAAATGCTCCAGCTGCATCAGCAGATAGCAAATAGGTTTTCTTCCATTTCTCTAATTTGAAGACATTGATACTTCTTATGATTTCTACAGTGATTTTTTTTTGGGGGGGGGAAGTCCCCCATGGTGTCATAGGGTTAAATTATAAATGAATGCATGTAGAAAAGACAAAAGCAGTCAAAGCAGTAGTTAAAATATGAAAGAGAGCACCATAATCAAGAGAACCATAATCAAGGCAACTTCCATAGTATGTAGAAGTATCTGGGAAAAAGATCCACTTGGTACTGAAAAAACTTTCAAGCTGGCTTGAGGCTGAATAAGCTTGTCTCAGTCTTATACTTGGTCCATACTTAATATACCAGTCCACTTAATAATGCTTCACAATAGTAATTCAACTGTAAATTGCCCAGCGGTTCGGTATATCTAATGAATAATCATATTTTATAAAATAGCGATTGTTACCCACTATTCCTTATTTACATTTACACTATGATTGCCACTGTTTACATTTTTTTTCAAACACTAAGGTCTCCCCCCCCTTATCTAAGCAGCAAATGTAGCTGTTTTGAAAGATAAATATATTTCACAAAGAAACTGACTGAAACCTAAGCTCTGTTTAAAAATGTGATAAGTCAAGAATTTTAATATGTGGGGATGACAGGCACATAGCAGTCAGTCAGTACTTAGTGGATACACTATTATTCAGTAAAATGAATAAAATCAAAGAACCCTAAAACCTTTTAGAGAATGCACTTTTGGACAAATATTAATTGCTGCTTGGTGAAATCCCTTTTACACTTTTAACTATCGACATTCAGTTTGATGTGGAAAAAATGGGACTTTTTAAAATCAGAGAAAACCAAGGAATGATGAAAACATCTGTCACCAGGAATATTCACCTTGTTTTATTTAACAAGAGCAAAGTGAGTACAAATCATTGACAAAAAATAATAATAATGGAAGAAATCCAAAGGCATTCTGTGATCAAGAAACAAAAACCAAAACCTTCTATTTTGAGAGAAAAAAACTTTCAGGGAATTGGGAAATGATTTTTGGCATCATAGTGAATTTAACCGCTATTAAAACTAGACTGCCAACCTGCTGTATCTTGATTTCCTGGCTAAAACTATTCTGATTCCATATTTTTCTTGTGCTATGAAAGGATGAATCAAACTCTGCTGCCTGTGTTTTTATTTTAAGAGGACACTTTAAAATTTCAAGTTTTCTCCCTGACAACCTTCACCAGCATAAAGTCTTTTTAATCTTCTTCTTAAGAGCAAATTAGTGCAGAAAATAAAAAGGGTGGCAGAAAAAAGAAAAGGCAAATGAAAAGAGAAAATTGCCCTGCAATTCTATTCTGTAAGGAGGTTTTTAAGGAAGTACTGAGGTGGCAATTGACAGTCAGCAACAGGCAAAACTAATTTGAGAAGAAAGTCAGCGCACTTCTTCCCATGGAAAAACCAACCAGAAGCATTTCATTTCACCAGGATTTTCAGTCATGCCAGAGTTGAGACACTCACTGCATTTAAAATCCATTATCCACATAATTATTTTGTAAAGGTGCCTGAGGAAACATTACTCAAAATGCCTCAGGAAGATTGTCAATAAAATAATCCAGTTCTAGTCTAATATCTAGTTCCCATGGTATTTATCTCTGAATGAGATTATTTTAAATGGATCAAAAGTGATTTAAGAAAAGAAATCAATAATTGTTCCAAAATAGATAAAAGCATTTCCTCATATATATTTTTCTTGTTTTCAAGTAAGAAATTGCTGGCAAACACTAGTGTTAGTCTCTGGATCCCTCACTGATATGCTTCATGGAAGTCTGAGGTAGTTCCCATACTTGATGCAGGCAGCTGATCCTAGAGGATCAGCAAATGTCATTAGATTAGTCTGTTGCATATAAACTCATCAATGTAATAGTCATGTAAGTGATCAAATGTAGACTCTAAACTGGACCAGGTAATCTGCATCTGAGGATGATGAGGATAATGAAGATGATGCAGTTCCCTTTTAGCCATGAGTGCCAAAAATTAAATGTGGTATCCCTTTTTAGGCAAGAAATGGGCAAAATGATAATTCATATTCTAAAATTAAGCTAATCTCAAATCTGATTTTATTTTAGATAAGGGGGGAAAGAACCTTTTGGTTCTGACCCTTTGTGTGATACTGTCATGACACCTTGTCTCTGAACTACCCACTGTGGTCCTTAATCACTCTCAGTTTATTAAGTGACCAGTAAAAGATTGTGCAGTCTATTCTATAAAGGCCTTATGGTAAGAAAATCAGGAAAGCGTTTGAGGGTATTAAAGGTAAGTGGATTGTTCTCTTAGAATAATATATATATATAGAATTAAAACTTTCATTGGAAACTATAATTATCCTATACTTTCTGGTATAACAGCTTCTTCTGGGAATTTAGAATGATAAAAGACTAGTTTTTAAATATATATATAAAACCAACGTTGAAGATAGATGATAGATAGGCTGAGCTGATTTATTTCTAGTTCACCTTTCATGAAGTTGAAATATTAAAGTTTAGGGGTGGCTGCAGTGGAGGTGATTGAAAAATTCAAGATAGTGGACACAAAACATGTAAAAAGGGGCAAAGCTTTGATCACCCACTCATGATTGTCATTTTGTGTGATACATCCCCTGTGGCAATGATATGCTTTACTTCCTTCAATTCCTAACCTGCCTCTCTTTCCCTTTTCTTTTTGTGTAGAATGGGCATGTAGGAATTTTTGTTCCTGCAGATTGTGTAACATCTTGGCCACCTAGTGATTTGCTCATCTTATTATCAGCATTTCAGGTTGGCAAATGTGAAGACAATCACAGATTGCCTTGACATTTATTCTGAATTGTGGGGAATGAAAACTGTGGCAATATGGATGACTCTTGTCATTAACTGTTCTCATTTTAGGTGCGGCTGAATATAACATCTTGCTTGCATATGATTTCCAACCTACCAAACATCCAAACTGTTTCATGAATATAGGTTGCTTAGAGATAGGTCTAAGAATATATGTAAGGGTTGCAACTTTTTATTCTATGTTAGTTAGAACGTAGAGCTGTATAGGCTTCAGCTGCTTCATGGTGCATTGTGCCAAACTTTGTTGCTTCTAAAGTGTGAACCTGCCTTGTTTTACTGTGTGTTATCTCTGGCTGTTCAGCTACAGGCAGAGACTTGAGGCAATACAAATTGCCTTGATGAGAAGAATTGTCACCAGCTCAATGCAGAAAACTCTGCTCCTCTATGGTGTGATGCACATTAATTGAGGTGAAGAGCACTGCATTCATCTAGAAAAGTATTAACATTTTTGTTGGATTTTAAAATGCTTGTTCTTCTGGCTTAATGAGCACTGAACATGTTGTAGGAACATGAAGATATACAACTGTTTTCATTCTTGCAATGCATTCCCATTATGGGAAATGACATTATTTATTCCAGTGTTACTATTATATTAAACAAAAAATAAAGATGAAACTAAATACATAAAAAAATGAAAGCTATTATCTTACCCAGAACTTTTTTTATGTTTATTTAATTTGATGGAATTTCTTACTCAAAACATACATTTTGTACTACTGATCTAATGAAAAGACTACTAGATAGTAGAAAAATGTGACACCATCAATATTCCAAGGAAGGATTCCCTTGTGTCAGGTAATTTGGCTGATGTCCTTTCAAATCATTTATAAACTAGCATGAAATTTACTGGTTTGGTAAATTGAATTTATTGAGTCAATCCCTAGCTAAGAGCACTCTCTGATACATCTTGTTATTTATTCTGTGTTTAGTACAACAGTAGGTTTCTACCACCACCTGTTAAATGCAATGGTATGCAAAGTACTTGCAAATCAATTAATGAACCTGATTTGTGTAAGATTATAGAGGCTCTGTTAGATTTAAAGTGTTAATTCCTCTTTGCAGAGAACATTGTCCAAATGGAATTATAACTGAGCTGAACACAAATACCTAAAACAGTCAAAAGGTGGTTAGTAATCCATAACACTATACAGTAATTAAACCTTCAATCCAACAATCTCTAAATATGAAAATTAAATTCCTATTATCAAAAAAAAAACCTAGAAGTTATTCCAGGGATAAGATATTAGAAGGGAAAAGAAGGAAAAGTAGGCTCTAATATCTTTTGTAAAAACAAAACAAAAAACCTAGGAACATATTTTCTTCGCCCTTACCCCAAAAGGCCAGTTGGGTAGACGTGCAGAAATAAGGATCCCAGCAACATGGTTGTGAAGCATTAGAAACACTTTAGTGAGCAAATAATTTAATTACAGTCTTTGCTGAGGCAGCTTCTATGACTTACCCTCTGACCCTTTGTATTGTGGTACCTAGAGTCAGCGTGGGACTCACACTTCCTATTCCTGTCACAGAATCTCTCCATCTTGTACCATTTAATATAGTGTGCTCCAGGTGCTCTGTGGTGAATGAATAGTTATATTACTACCTGTCAGACACAATCACACTCTATTCATCATTCGCGGATGGCTGCGTGAAGCCCTGGTTCCAGCAGGCTCCCTCTCTATTTCCTTGTTCAAACGTCTGCAGTGCTTTCGGCCCATCTGTCAAGACTGTCATTTAGAGGGAAAACAGTATCAGCGCTTTAAATATATAGAGTTCTCTATTGAAACAGTGCTGTGATTGAACTGTCAGTGTTCTCCGTATCAGACAGTAATTCATGACTGGTCAGAGCTCCATTTAGGTTGCTATTACTATGTTGACCCCATTGGGTCAGGCTGGCGGAGTTTTTTCTCTCCTGCCAGATCTATAAATAGTGCAATTAACCTTTCAGGAATTACAAAATGTTCATCTTCCCCTCCCTCTTCAATTGCTGCTTATGACATTTACAATAAAGAACAAATATCTTGAAATGTGAGAAGAAATTAGCGTGTGTTGAAATGTGTACCAGATGGCAGTACAAATAAAGACTATATTTATTTCTCTTCCGGTGTCCCTTTTGCTGGCAAGGTCTGTCCACTCATTTCAGACTTAAATCTTTTGGAAATGGTTGAATTCCCTACAGTTTTGAGCAAGCATGGCTGGAAAAGCCATTTTGAATAGTGTGTAACTAGATAAAGTGATCATTTTGTGTGTATGTGTATATGCATAAACGTGTGTGTGTGTGTGTGTGTGTATGTGTGTGTGTAGAGAGGGAGGGAGGGAGGGAGTCAGAGGGAGGCAGAGGGAGAGGGAGAGGGAGGGAAAGAATATAGCCAAGCAATGCTCTTTATTTGAATATAAGGCAGCAACTGGGTTTTTGTTTCCTGAAGAGATTTTAGTCTTGGATTTTAAGTATCATGTATTAAATATCACCAGTAGCTGTACTATGGCCCCAGCATTATAAGATACCTGACTGGGGGGAAAACCAAATACAAAACAAATTGCCATTTGCTTTTTCTGTTATGGGAATCTTTTTCTAATTTTTCTTTCTTCAAAACTAAACCATCTTTTCCCCTCTATCAAAATTAAGTTCTGATCTGTAATTTTTTAAAAAATTCTGTGTATATGCATCCATGTATGTGTATGAGTGTGTATGCATTTATATGTATAAAAATCTCTGCTTACCTCTAAGAGTGGTCCTCTATTAGAAACATAGGAGTTTGAAGGTTCTGCATAGTATCTTCCTACTACCATGGGATGACTTTGGCCTTTACTTTTTACTCTATTTCCTCCTTCAGGCCAATACTCTCCAACTTCTCCAACTCCTTCTTCCTGATGTTGCTGTCACTTAACATTGCTACATCTAGCACCACTGCCATTTTCTGGACCTTGTCTTCTACCAATGATGTCTGATTGATTGGCCAATGCCTGCCTTTTTGGAAGTCTCACAAGATCTTAGCTTTGTTATTTCCAGGATCTCCTATAGAATCTTTCATCTGGACTTGAGAAGCTCTAGCCCATGCACTGTGCAAATGTTCCTGTATACAATGCCAGCTACTTGTTGGTGCCATTCATTGGATCTGTTTTGGCTCTTACATTCTGCTATTTTGAGTTGCACTATCTCTCTGCACAGTCTCCACCTTGTGTCCTGTTAGTGTGGTTTGCCCCTGCTTCTGTGGATCTGGGGCTGAATGTCCGTCTTTGTGCTGCTAGGTTCAGTGCCTCATTGCTGTCATTTAATCCAGCTCTTCCCAGCCACTGTAGGATTTCCCAGTATCTGCCACTTCAGTGATCTGTCAATAGTAAATCCCATGCAGGACCTTGCCTTGGCATAGCACTTCATCTGTTTTTCTTTATTCCATGTCTTCATTCTCTCAACAGTTCATCTTTGGATGACATCTTACTGATGTACTCCTGATGCTCTGGCTTTTCATCCAGAACAGTGGCTTGTTAAGGAATTGATGTTAATACCTTTGTTAACAAGATATTAACATATTTTAATAAATAAATAAATAAAATGGACTCTGTGTGTGTGTGTGTGTGTGCTCATGTATGTATGTATGTATGTATGTATGTATGTATGTATGTATGTATGTATATGGCAAATATGGTTTTCCTGGGACTAGGATTTGGGGTTTCCTACCACAATCACCTCCAAACCCCTCTTTCTTCACTTCCCCATCCCTCTGGAGCATAAATTACCGTATTTTTCAGAGTATAAGACACACTTTTTCCACCTCCAAAAGTGGGTGGAAATGTCTGTGCATCTTGTACACCAAATGTTGCCAAAGCCCTGCCCACCCGCCGGCCCTCACCCTTCGGCCTCTGTCTCCCAGCAATTTCCTCCTTGCAGCAAATAGCAAATAGCCTGTTTCAGCTTCAGCACAGCCTGATTAGCAGAAGCAGCTAATTGGTGCATGAATCGGCCTCCCGATGATCAGCTGTTTCAGGCTGCAGGAATCGCCATTGCCTATTGCCACCTCCGCGTGCCCCATTTTCAGCCTCCTTGCTCCCTGTTTTCAGTCTCCGCGTGCCCCATTTTCCACCCATTCCAGGCGGTGGGGATAAGAATGGGCAGAAAATGGGGTATGCGGAGGCAAAAAATGGGGCACGCAGAGGCAGCAATAGGCAATGACAATCCCTGCAACCTGAAACAGCTGATCATCGGGAGGCTGATTCAAGCGACAATCAGCTGCTTCTGTTAATCAGGCTGTGCTGAATATGAAACAAACTATTTGCTGCAAGGAGGCAAATTGCTGGGAGGCAATTTCTTGTTTTCCTCCCCAAAAGCTAGGTGTGCTTTATACTTTGGAGCATCATATACTCTGAAAAATATGGTATATGTCCCCTCCTCAAACTGGGAGAAAGTGAGTTGACTGACAGTTCTAATGTCCAATCATTACACAGTAACAACAAATAGCATGGACAAAACATGATTTGATATATGAATATGTTCACATGCGCACATATACACACAAACACAGACAACAAAATTATCTGATAAACCTTCCACTTCTCTAAATATGATTTTATATTATTTTGCCTCAATTTACTGTTTTTTCAATGTGCTTTTATTTTGTAAGATAGAAGCTATTTCATACTGCATGTATACACACCAGTGGTGAGATCTAATTTTTTTCACTACCAGTTCTATGGGCGTGACTTGGTGGGGGTTATGTGACTGAGTGGGCATGGCCAACTCAACGTCACTCACGGCAAGGTGGCACTTTGTTGTGAGTGACGTCGAGTTG
>JANHFL010009793.1:0-10907 GCA_032468155.1 Oxyrhabdium leporinum | reverse complement strand
GGAAGGAAGGAAGGAAGGAAGGAAGGAAGGAAGGAAGGAAGGAAGGAAGGAAGGAAGGAAGGAAGGAAGGAATGTTTTTCATGTGAGCGTCCCATGTAGGAAGGGAAAAAAACAAATTGATGCAAAAACAGGAAGGAATAAATATGTTCTTGGAAAACAAAAAAGCTTCATCTGAATCATTTCAAAAAAGACATAGCAAGTGTTGATATAGTTGGGAGTAACTGGAAGGGAATTTTGAAAGTTGAGCTGTTGCAGCTGTATTTTACTTCGTTTATGTTTATGTTTATACCTATACCTGCTATCTTGTACATGTTTGACCAACAAACAAACAAACAAACAAACAAACAAATAAATAATGTCATTCAACAGGCCAGAACCAAATTGGTTTGAATGTCTACAAATAATGGTTCATTACATACAGTAATGAACACACACACATATATACAATGATGATCAAAAATAAAATACAAATATATGCAACAATATTAACAAGCAACACAAGCTCAGCTAGCATAAATATAGCAATAAAAAAGTAAAAATAAAAAAGGGAGAGCAGAATCTGTAAATTATGTTATAAACAGAATTTCAAAAAAAATTGAATGCAATACTCAAAAAGTCTTGTTCTTTGGCCTTTCTGGGAAAATGGGAAGGGAAGGTGAGTTCAGATGTGGACAGGAAACTCATATCAATAATCTAGTGCTATAGAATAGGAGAAGATTTATGCCATTTTAGTCAATCCCCATGTCTAAAATTCACAGTTTGTGATATGTTAAACAACCTTATCCACAGGAGACCTTCATCATAAAATGGATAATTCTTTATCATATAATGATTGATCTGAACTCATATTAACCATCATTCTGATGCCAGGGAAAATTGAGTACCAAAAGAAATTCTTGGAGGAAAACAGCTTTATAAAAATGAAATAGTTAAAACTGAAAGTAGCCTATTATTGGCTCTTTCACTTAGGAACAAGATTAACATTAAACAATACTATTGAGAATCAATGTGTTGAATCTCTTTCTTGTATCTGTTACTTAAGATGAGAAAGCTTACATCTAGCCCAGTGTTCCCCAACCTTTCCGGAGGGAGAGGGAAGAGGGGATAGTTTTGTGCAAGGAGCAAGCACGCACGCGCATACACATGTTCATTTGTGTGAGCAGCAGGCATGCATGCTCCCATCACTCACATGAGTGCAGCTGTGAGCGCGTGCATGTGCACATCCCAGCCTACCACTCATGTGCCCCAGTTGCAAATAGGCCATGGTCTGGTAGTGGGCCACAGCTCACAGGTTGTAGATGCCTGATCCAGCCCACACTCTGTCTGTCTGTCTGTCTGTCTGTCTGTCTGTCTGTCTGTCTGTCTGTCTGTCTGTCTGTCTGTCTTCATTCTTAACTTCATTTAAGATCTTAGAAAATTAATTTCATTTTGTTTAATGCAAACTTGCACTGTGCTTCCAGGAAAATACAGAGAAGATATAAACTATAAGATGGCACTCAAAGATGACCTGCTGAGAGAATATCTGAGACAACAGGAGACATGGGAGAAAAATCAAGCAGAGGAAGTGTCATGGCAAGATATGGTCCTACATAGGATGTACAGTCAACAGATAGCTGAGCTGATAGACATTGGGAAATCCTACCAGTGGCTGGAAAGTGCTGGACTAAAAGACAGAGGCACTGATTGTAATAGTATGAGAACAAGCACCAAGAATCAGATCCATAAAAGCAGGTCTACCACACCAGACAGGACCTAAGGTGCATATTATGCAAGAGGCCTCAAAAACAGTCCAACATAGGATGTAAGATGCAGGTAGAAACAGCATACACTGAACAACACAACCAAGCTGACATTGTGTACAGGAACATCTGCACAGTGGTTTGGTTAGACCTTCCCAAATCCAGATGTGAGACTCCACAGAAGGTTGTGAGAATACTGGCTATATTTTGGGACTTCCAGATTACAGATGGCCACTCAAAAAGATATTGTAGTAGTAGAGAAGTATTAGAAGCCATCAATGTCATAGATATAGCGATGGCAAGTCACTACATATCAGGAAGTATGAAAAGCTGGAGAAGTACCAGACCTGAAGGAAGAACTAGAGAGGATGTGGATACTAAAGCCAAAGTAGTCCCCATGGAGCAGTGGTGAAATCTATTTTTTTTCACCACTGGTTCTATGGGCGTGGCTTGGTGGGGGTCATGTGACTGAGTGAGCATGGCCAACTCAATGTCACTCAGGGCAAGGTGGGGCAGTGGCACCTTGCTGTGAGTGACGTTGAGTTGGACACGCCCACCCAGTCACATAACCGATGCTATAGAGACAGCAATGCTGACTGCCTGCCGAATGCAGGCAAAAGGTTAGTCGGGAAAAAAGAAGGCAAAGTGGTGACGGCTGGAGGCTTCTGGAGCCGCTTTTCGCCGGAGTGAAAGGCCTCCGGCCATCACCTCTTTGTCGCCCGGAATGGAGCCGGGAATGGCGGCTGGAGGCTTCTAGCGCCAGCAAAGAGGTGGCGGCTGGAGGCTTCCAGCACCGCTTTTTGCCGGAGTGAAGGGCCTCCAGCCATCACCTCTTTGCCAGCCAGAACCGAGCTGGGAGCGACCGCAGCCTGTCCCTTTACGATTCTTTCCCTCCCCCGCAGCGGCAGCTGGAGGCAGGCAACCTCCGGGGACAGGCAGGGTGGTGACCTGGCCCATACCTAGGCACCACGGAGCTCACCATTGGGCTCAACGGGGTTGACCGCTGCGCTGCAAAGGAGAGGCTGGCGCGAGGGAACTACAAGGAGCAGGGGAAAAGGAAAAACCCCCTTCCCTCGTGCCAGCCATTCTGTTGCCCGTTTCACCATTGCAGCCCCACGCCACGGAGCTTTCACCCCCCCCCAGATGCCCTCGCTTTCCCCCAATTCTCCAAGAATTTCTTTGCCTACCTTATTTCCAGCTCCATCGCGTTTCCCCTTCTTGAAATTCACTCAATCAATTCCAACTTCGCGAGATGTTTTCCTTTCGCGAGAAGTTGGAATTGATTGAACTTTTTTTTAGGGAAACTTTCATTTCCCTGCACACGATGGCAAGAAGGAGAAAGAAACACAATGTAGCTGGACATAAGGTAAGCAAAGAAATGGCCACGCCTATGCCCGGTTTAGAGAAGGGGGAAAAAGTCCCAATATGTCACGTGATGCCACCGTGACAACTTGAGTTTAACGCCCATGATGTAACAGAATTAGTGGAAGAGCAGAAACTGAATGAGCTGCTTAGAGAATAAGATTGCAGAGACCCTGTTGTGATCCTGGTGAGACAGAATGGAACTGTGCACACCCATTCAAATCCAGAGTTATACAGCAGCTTTTTTTTTTGGTTAATGAAAATTAACCAAATGAAAATTAAAAATGTTAAATTCACCTTGGAAATTCTTATAAATCCTGCAACTTATACATTTCCAATTAAGATATTTGAAGTGTTCAATTCATATCTGAAAAGAAAGTGGGGGCAGGGGTCTCTGTTTCAGTGGTTTAATGGAGGCAGTCATTGCTGCTGCTGTTATACTTGTAATCCAAAGGCCAATCTCTGTGTGTAGACCTGCCACTGAGAAGGAATAATGAAGGAAAAGTTTATATTGCCTTGGAGATAGTCACACAACAGAAAAGCATAGAAGAGCTTCTTGTCTCTGTGATAATTATTTGTGGATGCACTTCAGGCTGCTTTCAGTATCTCAGCTAAAGCCTTTGGTCTGATTCCAGAGTAGAACTCATCCCATTAGCTGCTACATTACCAGCTCTAAAACTATCCCTATTCAGGTTTTGCAGAGCATTCAGAATTGTTTAATTATTTCACAGTAAAAGGAAAATCTGCCGAAGCTGTATCTTTCCAATAAATACAGAGACATGAGGGCAGAGGTTATCCCTCATGATCTAATGTTGCTGGAAATGGCAACACTGGAGACAAAACAATAAAAAGTCTTTTGTCTCAAGCAAAGGAAATGGAGAGAAAATGGAAAGGGGGGAGGGGTGTATGATATTTACATCCAGAGACAATGCTTTTGAATCTCCTAAACTAACAATCAGTTCTTTCCCTCCCCCTCTGTCTTCATGGTGGAACTAAATCACACAGTACATTCTTTATAAATTATACCACCCTTTGTTAATTACAGGGTGTTGACACTGCTTGTCAGTACTAAGCTCGGTAATGCTTTGTGTGCTTGGATTTTTAATAGCTGTTTGTTCTGCAGAATGTGACAGAGCTGTACAAGCCACTTGGATTGGACATTGCTCATATGCTTCTTTTTTTAAAGCTTTACACATTTTGGTCTATTTTTAATGCACACACATGTGTATGCGTACACATACACACACACACAATTTCCAGTTGCACAGTTTGCATTCTCAAATGTCACTGTATTGATTCCGACAAAATAGACTGTGCCTTACAAACAAAGCTTTAGAGGCTAGAGGAGAATTCAGTAAATCCTCTGCACTTCTCAAGCCACATCTGAGTGCCATAGATCTAGGATGCATTAGCATTCTCCTCCAGTGAAAAATATATTGCCTGTCAGTTTGTTTCCAAAAGAATAACTTGGAAATGAAGCAAACTGGCAGGCAAGCCAGTTAGTCACCATGTTCCATTTGAGGCTAGATTACACAGGAATTTAGAAAAAAGCTTCAACATATACACAGACACAGAAAGAGAGAGAGACACACACACACCACATACACACCACAATCTTTACAACACAATCTGACTTCAGAAATAGATTTTCACTAAGTATCAGATCAACTGCAGAGCTTCTATTTAAACCAGGTAGATCAGGGACTGCCCTGGAAACAGTGAAGGACCAGCCCACGGTGCCTCTGCCAGTGAAAACAGAGTTCAGGAGGGCCATATGCCGCCCTCTAGGCCCTGTAGCCCTCTGCCAGCGAAAATGGAGATACGTTTTAATTGGCAGAGGACTGCAGGAGGCTGTTACAGCCAAAAACGGGGTACAGGGAGCACCCACAGCCCCTCCAAGCTCTGTTTTTGCTGGCAGAGGACTGCAGGAGGCTGTTACAGCCAAAAACGGGGTACAGGGGGCACCCACAGCCCCTCCAAGCTCTGTTTTTGCTGGCAGAGGGCTGCAGGAGGCCGTTGCGGTCAAAAACAGAGATCAGGAGTCCATTTTTGCTAGTAGAGCACTCAGGCCACCACAGGTGCCACCCGACATGAGTGACCTCAAGCTGGTCACCCCCACCCTGGCCACACCCACACCAGCCCCCGAGGTCAAACACAACCCTGATGCCCTCAATGAAATCAAGTTTGACACCCCTGAGTTAGATCATTAAATGAACATCAGAGAAGCTTTTCTCCCCACAAAGACAGTGTTTGCATGACAGTGAAAACCGAAAGTCTGGTTAATATATACATACACACCTTTATTCTAATCTCATTTCAAGCTCAGAGTCATCACCATGTTAAATTTATGGAAACTGAAATTTGTAGCAGGTTTCAAACTGATTCCAGCCTCAAAAAGTGGTCATTCTCACCACGATTGGCATGGTATGCTTAAGATTTTGGTTAAAGAATTGTATGTGATGGGAATTAAATGTTGGTATGCACATGCTCATTGACCAGATTTTGGGCATAGACTATTGCACAAGTATAATCTAAACTGGTGTAATCTGAGCATGCCACATTCTTGAAGTCATCATGCTTTTCCACTTTTTTGCTTTTCAAATTGAATTGTCAAGGTTGGCTCAGGCCAGATATTCTGAATTTTTCTATAGACATACAGTATCCCTAATGTTGCATCACTTGGTGATACTGATATGGTCCACATAGAAAGATTTCAGATATGCACTTGCATGCACCTGAGCACTGTTTTGTTTTTTTTTGTTTTATTTTGTTTTTGTCATTCCTGGTATAAAACAGGCCATTTTGTCCCCCAATGATTCCATGTTTGGGGACAAAATATGATGTGGTCCCAGTCTGTACCCAAATAAAATAACCTTAAGGGATTATTAGACTAAACTAGATTGTTCTAAAGCTCCCATATCCTTTATTACCACATAGATTTATGGGTGGTGGCATTCCATTTTCAAGATATTTTAACTACAGGAATATATCACATATATGTGATTTATTTACATATATCTTCTATTTGATCTACTGTTCAATCCCAAATTAGTATTTATTCATGGCTCAATTGGTAGCCAAAAAAAGCCAAATCTTATCTTGTTATCCAGGCATTTGGTTTGTGATTCTTGATGGGCCCCATAACTGAATCTGTTCTTTTGGACCAATAATTAGTTTGAGAAAATAAAAATAGTACATATAATCTCCATCCTTGATTTCTAGTGTACTGCATGAATTAGGTAATAAAGCACAAAGCAAAATCAAATAACTACTTCTTATTTTTCACTGTTTCTATATTCTGTGTCAGGATATCTAAACAGCTTAGAAATTTACAGTGAGCTTGTTGAAATGCAATATCGTCTAAGGCAGATATCTTGATAACTAATTAGGCATTCGCTCTAACATTGGTTGACTATTTTATCTTCTTCAAATGTTTCCATTTCTGAGCATTTTTCTGCTTTCTAAACAAGGGGGGAAAGACCTCCACACCTTTCAAATTCCTGATCTCTCCTTTTGTTGACAAGTAAAAGTGATCTCCCAGGGATAAAGATATTCCCTAACAAGGCAAGTCTCTGAGTATCCCAGAGCTGTGTCTGAGATGTAGGATTTATTACAGATGAAGGTGAAAGTTGTGTCATATCTGCTTACACCAGACACACAATTGAGAACTAGTTTCCTCACTTGGCTACACTGAACATTCTAATAATTGGAATGGAACTCTGTTGAATAAAAATGGCCCATTCATCCTAATTCTTACCGCTTTCTATTGGGCTATTTCATTGGCATGAAAGAGACTAAAGCTGTTCATGGCAACTGTTACAGACAACATACCTAAACTAAATTTAGGGCTTTTTGGTCAGGAAACTCCTGGCTTTCTGCTACAAAAATAATTTTCTAATTGCACTGTCTACCACCGTCTACCACTAATTGCACCACTGTCTACCAAGACACGGTAAAGTTTAAACAATCCTGTACACTACAATGTGCTAAAATTTGCTGATAGTTCAGTCAACACTTCAATGACTCTTGCTGATTTTCCTTGGTATAACTAAGACATTAGGAACTACGGTTCTTGGTCCAGACTTGGTCCAACACATAAATGTATGTAGCATGGAACCTTGTGCTAATCCTTTATAGTTCTCTTCATGCATTGACTGCCAAAATAGTTCACCAACTCAAAATTCTATATGGGGTTAGAAAAAGAAACATATATTTTGACTAGAGCATTAAATTAGACCACACTCTTAGTACTGTTCTCTACTGCCTCTAGCACTGATGGCTCATCAGCAGGATAAATTCATATCTACACTTCAAGATATTAGTCTAAAAAGGAAACTCTTTTCATGTGAAAATAATGAAGCTTGAATTTCTTCTGGCTTTCTGTGTAGCATGATGAATATTAAGTTCTTTGTGGGGGAATTTAAATATTTAGTTTTCTAGTATTTGTGCTTATCTATCTAGCTATGTATATATGATTGGATATGTATGCACGTGTACATACTTTATGTACATTTATGTATATCACAATGTGCTTCAGTCATTTTATCTTGTTTTTAGGCCTGGATAAATAAAAACATTAGCCCCTCTTTCACTGTAACTCAAACATGATGCTATAATAAGCAATGCTATACTCATTTTTGCAAATGCATATTGAAAATGACAGTTTAGACTTCTGTACTTTGCTTGAAATAAACCATCGACAACTATTTGAGGGATATTTGAGTCCTTATTTTTAGTTGCTCTCATTTTAAACTCTCATTATTTCCAAACCACACAGACAATCTAAATTATTTTTACTGCTAATCTAGGCAAAAGCATATCTCTGAATGATTTCTAATGAACAATGTGGGAACCAAATTATGGGGGGAAGTGCCAATTTTTGGTTAGGAAATGCATCAAGTGATTCTTTACGAAGATAGACTGAACAGAACAGCACACAACGGAACAGAACTATCCTTTGCTGATATCGCAGCGTAGAGTGAAAACAGAGATTCAAGTGAACTGCAACTCTGCCAGCTATGTCACAACTTTGTGGGGCTGCGTTTACAGTGACTTTTATGTGACCAACATATCAGGTGCCCTTGCTTCAAAACTATCTTACAGATGGGAATTTTTCAGTTTTAATCTTATCTTGATCAAAATATGTTCAACATTTTACAGAGCCTTTTAGCTCCTGACTTTAAAATATTGATAACCTGAAAAATTAATTGATCCTTTATACCTTTCTATTAGTTTGACAACTAGAATTGCACAGTTTTTAAATTTGTAACCTGATAACACTTTCTACAATGAGACTAGTTTTTTAAAGCATGAATAGAATGCTTAATATGTGTTTTATAAATATGACAAAGACCTGCTGAACTCTATAGGAATTACCTATTTTCTCCAAATTACATTACTAGGACCGAAATATCCTGTATTTTATGATATTTTTAAAAAAGTTAATATGTTGTTAATAACTTTTTTTTATTTTCACGTATAAGAATAAAACAGGGAAAAAACCACAACCCATGACTGTAGGATCCTCTTCAGTATGCTTGTGTAATCCATGTTGAATTTAGATCCTCAGGAAGTCAAAAGCAGTGAATGTGGTTCATATAGGCAGCTACATCTGAACACAGAATGCCCATTTAGACATCATGATTAATAACTGTTAATAAGTCTTATGGTGAGTGTAATACTTGGGTTTGGGAAGCAGTAGGTGCAGGGACTGATCAATTAGTGTTCTAGAACATTACCAAGAATATTCAGCCCTTGACTATTTAAAGAGCTTTTATGAGGTATTTGTCTTTAGAATTATACTTTGGGTGGTAAAGGATAAATAGTCAGCATGTTCCTTCTTACTATGGCAGAATTAAATGGGAAGTAATTCTAAATAGAAGATTTCAGGGTAAAGGGAATTTTTCAAACTTTCCTCTTAGGTTTGTGATCTAAGGTTGACGAAGCAAGATTATGGGGCTTGCAATACTCTTACAATAGTCCTGAGGTTTCAGGAGACCTCCCTTAACAACATACCCTATTTAAAAAGCGATGTTCTGGAAGTAAAAATGGTAGCAGCTTTTATAACCCTAGTCAAGCTAATGCAAACTGTTTAATACAATGAAGGGAAACAGCCTCTGGCTGGGAGAATCTCTAGCTTAGCAGTTCTGTTCTAGTTTAAGACAAATACAGTAGGAAAACCTTCAGGGGAAGTCACAAAAGATGGCGAGCATGACTACACAATCAAAGTCTTGCATCTGTGATGCATGTAAAGAAAGGGACAAGGTTTTGATCCTATAGATCCCCCAGGATAAAATCATTAATGGTCATTTGAATTCTCTTCTGATAAATGTCTGATGGATTCATCTTAGATGATTATCTTCAAAGTTTCCAATAATCCTTTATAAGACGATGTTTCATCAGAATTCCCAAATAGTGGTTTAACTTTGGAAGGGCAATTATGAAACAGAAAGAAGTTCAGGAAGAGTAAAAGCTTTAAATGACCCGATTTTTGCTGAACTACATTCCTTTCAGGAGGAGTTTTATTTACATAAATTAATGATCTGGTGGCAAGCCAGGAAATCCAGAATTGGGCTATAATACTATCTTCATGATCTCCATTAGTATTATCATCTTGGTAAGCTTATTTTTATAGGAAACAACAGCTCTAGGCTTCAGACCATGCATGGAGATCATGTGGTTAGGAAACACAGAAAGTTTCACTTTCATTTACTCATATTTTATGTACTTAAAAAAAATAATCAATACATATTAAATGCATTAAACACTATATTGCCCTATTGAGAAGGATAATTCATAAGAATGTATTCTAGAAATACAGCACTATCCTAGACTGGGAAAACAATCTGGATGTTATTCCACAAGCATTAACTATTTGCTACAAGGAAAAGAGGAAACTGTATATAACAAATACAAAACACTAGTAGTGATAGGGTGGGAAGGGGAAAGAAGTGATAAAACAAACTTGGCATGAAATCTGATCTTCTCTAAAAGCAAGCTATACTATTTATGGGAAGCAGTAGTAACATAGCCTAATTCTTTCAAGCCTCGAGGGAAGCATTTAAGTCTTTTGAGGAATAATGGAGAGAGAAAAATGAAGCCAAGGGTTTATTTATCAGGAAAAGAATGCTGTGGAAACAAATTTAGCAATTTAGTTTTTAAAAAACCTGTTGATTGCCAAGAGTTGACAGGTGTACACTATCTTATTTTTTCTGGATTACAGCCAATAAACAGTTTTAATATGCATCTAGTGCTTTACTATAAGGGAGAAAACAGCTGTCTCTCTGGCTCAGCATATAAGGAGACAAAAATATTAAGACAATCTGCATTTTATAGCAAAACTCTGAATAATTTTGCCATAACTTGTAGCCAAACAGAGCTAAATAATTCACGGATTCTGTGCTAAATATATTTTATATTATAATTCACATACTCCAAGACCAACATCTTCCTCAACTTTTTAAAAAACACCTATCCTTCTAGCCATCCTTAGATTTGCTTGAAGAAATTGAAGAAACAACTAAATTTTCTGAAACACAAGCATTTGCAAAAGGAATCAAACATTCAGGATGGCTTTTGATCTCCCAGGACAGCCCAAGACTAAGTTCTTGTATAAAGTATGTATGCTAAAGTATCAGACCCTTTGGTCAACTTTCTGATGCTTATAAAATTGCTAATGTTAAATGTAATATAAAAATAGCTTCAAAACATGCTCTTAAAACATTTTGCTTTCTATTCATACTTTAGATTTGTCTCTAACTTTGGCTACTTAATATCCATAAGATAATCTTGGGTTAATAAGAAAAT
>JANHFL010009792.1:272943-288541 GCA_032468155.1 Oxyrhabdium leporinum | reverse complement strand
GTGAACCGCCCCGAGTCTTCGGAATGGGGCGGTATATAAATTAAACTAATAAATAAATAAATAAATAAATAAATAAAATGAGATGCTTTGGGATTTCCATTTTCTTAAGGGTGTTCCGTAATTTGACACGCTCAACACAACTGAAGGCCATAGTCAATAAAGTATACATTGACTTCTCTTTAATATTCTTAGGGAGTGAATAATTTTGTGAAAAGACACAAAAATGTACTGTAGGAAGGAAACAACAGCTTAGAGCACATCCCCTCCAGTAGTCAACATCCAGAGAAGCACGAAACAGCACTGGATATACAATTAGGGAGGAGACAATACCCTAATGAAGGATCTATCAGAGAGAAAGCCACACTCCCACCAAGAATGGCAGGGTAAATGGCTATAAATAAACAGCCTATTCTCTTCTCAGATGATGTTGCCTAGCCTGGTAGTAAAATGTTTGCAAGCAAAGAACCAAGCTCAATGAGTATCAAGAGCTCAGCATTTCAACCCTTAGCTACTGGTTCTCTTCTATTGGAAGATATTCTTATAAGGCTCTTGTAGACAGAATTGAATCTATATTTCAAAATGGATCAGCTACCTCTGTTCTTTCTGGTCTTGATTCTTTTCCACTGAAGTGTGGTTTTCCAGGAGCACCATGCATTGAGAACAAGTACATAAAAGCTTTATTGTGCCATTACCACTTCCTAGTCCCTCACATACAGTCTGAAGTAACGTGCAATCATTTTTGTTTCTCCTAGCTTTGAAACCCTGAGAACATTAGGAACACACCAGTGCTGGCTACTTGATGAGGATAAGAACTTAGAACTTTGAATAACAGAGTTGGAAGGCACCTTGGAGGTCATCTAGTCAAGCCCCCTACTTCAGCAGGAGAGTCCATGCCATTTCAGGCTATACCATTTCAGTCCAAGGGCTTGTTTCAGCCCTTGCTGTGAGCTAACTAGTGCACCTGGAACAAGCAAAAATGTCCACTGTACCACTTCACACAAATGGGAAATAAATTACATTGCTGGTGCCTCTCCTCTTTTTTTTCAGTACATTCATCAGATCCTTTGTAAAAACAAACCTCCAAACTCTCCATCCCTCAGCTGGGACAGTTTCTGGTCATAGATAGGATTAAGGACTTTCAGAGAACTCTTTGCTGCAATCTAGTAATTATCCAGAGTATTGCAACCTAGTGACTCTCAGCCAAACCCACTTCACAGGTTTGTAGTAGTAAGGAAAATAGGAACCAGGAGTTTATATACACACACAGTATTTTTTGCTGTATAAGACACACTTCCCCCCCTCCCCAAAAGTGGGTGGAAATGTCTCTGTGTCTTATACAGCGAATGATGCCGAAGCCCCGCCCATCCGCCGGCCTCCACCCTTCGGCCTCTGCCTCCTAGCAATTTGCTCCATTGCAGCAAACAGTCTGGTCAGCTTCAGCACAGCCTGATTTAGCACAAGCAGCGAATTGTCAGCTGAATCTGCCTCCCAGAATACCGACGATCAGCTGTTTCAGGCCGCAGGGATCACCCTCACTTATCACCGCTTCTGCCTGTCCCTTTTTGGGCCTCTGCGTAGCCCGTTTTTGGCCTCCAATTGCTCTGTTTTCACCCTCCGCGTGCCCCATTTTCAGCCCGTTCCGATCCTCGCCGCCTGGAACGGGCCAAAAATGGGGCGCGCGGAGGCGGTGATAGGCAATGTCGATCCCTGCAGCCTGAAACAGCTGATCGTCAGTATTCCAGGAGGCTGATCCAACCGCCAATCAGCTATTCGTACTAAATCAGGCTGTGCAGAAGCTGACCAGGCTGTTTGCTGTTTGCTGCAAGGAGGCAAATTGCTGGGAGGCAGAGGCAGAGGCAATTTTTTTTTCTTGTTTTCCTCCCCAAAAGCTAGGTGTGTCTTATACTTCTTATAGTCCGAAAAAATACAGCATATGCCACTTTGAGCTGACCAACAAAAAAGACATGGTAAACAGCAAATAATAAATATTTTTTAAAAATTAAAAAAAATATCTTTCTGTTATCAATACATAGTGCTTACAACTATGTTTTATGGATTGCCCCATTTGCTACTCTACCTCCGATGGTAATACATCTTTGACCAGCCATGCTACTTTGTAATAACAGCTGGATCCTTCTGTCAGCATGTCCCTAAATCCAATTGATTTTCAGACAAGCATTTCAAAGCCTGAGCAGCTATTGTCTCCTGAGCTTTGATTGTGGTGGCCAATGAAACTGTTGTGGCTCTCTTTTGCCCATGGGACAGGATATTGGAAGAGAGAGAGATCAGAGCCAGAGATTAGGGAAAGGGAGAGAAGAGAGATACTGGACAAAAATGGAGAGGGAAGGGAGAGATGCCATATGTGTAATATCTCCAGAGTCCAAGGCGTGAAAAGGCAGCTTTGCTGAGGAAGCTGCAGACAGCTCAAAGACTCATTTGATAGGCATTCAGAGGCTGCTCTTATTTATTGTTATACACAGTTGATGGTGTGCTCAAATCACTGCCCTTTAAAAGCCTAGGAAAGGACCTATTACTTGCTATTTATATGAGCTATAAAAGCTATGAGCTTATGCATGGTCCGATCACACTTGCTCAATAAAAAATTCTATTCTATTCTGTTCTGTTCTCTAACTAACTCTAACTCTAATTCTATTCCAATTTAATTCTAATTCTATTCTACTGTTTATTGCTCAGAATGCTATTGCTGGTGGTAGTAATGGATTATCTCTGGTCTCCAATCACCTCAAATGTAGGCATGCAATCTGGACTCTGACAAAGAGAAGAAGGCTTGGTGGCAGCACACAGCAACTCTTCCATGTTGCACCTGCACAGAAGAATGACTTTGCTTTTTCTGCTACATCTCTATGTCATTCCTCACGGAATACAATTTGCAATCCGTCAGCCTGGCATTTTGAGCTCTCAGAATTCCCAGCCAGCCTGGACAATAGTTGACCGGCCATTGCAGGTTTTGTAGTTCTGGCACAAAGACAGAAATTGGGAAAAGTTGAATTAATTCAAAAGTTGAAGTAATGTTTTCATTAATTGATGAAGAATATTTGTAGAAGGTATAGGGAATGGCCTTGGAGGAAAGGAGAAAGAGCTGCTACCAAGACCATGGTCAGATAACAGAAAGACTTGAACCCAGGCCCATAAATAATCTGAAACATCTCAGATTAGCCCCTCCTTAGTTAGCACAAAGATAAAATGAGGGAGATTTGTTCAGATTTGCAAGATTCTCGTATTATAACTATTACAATGAAATTAGTCCTAACTTATATGGCATTTGTTTCTTTTTTTCAAATGTGAATGTGGCACTATTCAAATAACTATTAATATTTTTTACGATGCCCTCTGGGACCAACTTGCACACAGAATGACTTGCTGATCGCTGCCATTAACATGGCTCAGTACTGGACTAGAACTATATAAATCTATGTTTTATTAAAGCTTTTAATTTTTTGAAAATATTAAATTAATAATTTCCCCTTTTTTAGTTCCTACATTTCAGACATGAGGTGAGATGAGTTTCTTAACTCTGGTTTATCTTGTAGGACTGACAATATGCCTATCAATAGTTCGCCTTCAAGATCATATACGGTTCAAAAAGGGAGTACCCTCTTGGTATGCAGAAGATCCCTGCCCTGTAGTATTGATGGCATTTGCAGGAGGAGTAAGAAAGGGCAAAATGGTGGTTATAACAAAACAGATGAAGCTTGGCCCTTTATAAGGGCATCAACAGCACACACACAAACAAAGAGGAGAGCTTCAATCACTCTACTGTGACCACAGTTTACCTTTTTTTGATCCATCCACCAACCGTGGAGGCAGCAAATTGGATGGGGGGGGGGCAGAAATAACTCTATACGAAATCTTAGAAAGCCTTTACCAGTCTTTAGGAGGATCTATTGAATTTAATTGGTCAGTGATCTGCTTTTGTATAAGACAGCATCCTACATTCCTTTGAAAACCTGATGTGTCGCTCAGCAGATTCTTCATGTTGCTGATACTCAGTATTGTACACTGGATAATATTCTAGGCCAGCATGATGTCAGGATTCATGTTGGGCCTTTAATGGATACTTGGTTGGCCAATAAAGGCAATGGAAATCCTAAGTGGGGCTGTGGTCCACTCTAGTGGAGCCTAAGAGATAAAAGATTTGTAGAAGTATCTCGCATGACATTGAAAAAACGTTTGCCTGAAAAAAACAACAAACCTATTGTTGACTACTGCTTAATCCTCCGAAAGATTATTTATCCAAACATAGCCCCAATGATCTATATACTTACAAAGGAGGCTGTACCAAAGTTAATCTCTACAGCCTGGAGGATCTATAACTTAAGTGTGATCCAGAGGTTGAGTCCCAACAAGTCCTTAAGAGAGCAGATAACCGAGGATCCGGGGCCAGAAGGCTGAGAGAGTTCTTGATTGCAAGGAAAGAAGTGCTCAGAGATGGGAACTCTACTTTGGAATAAATCTATGTTCCTGACAAGCTGTTCTGGATACCAAGTAAATAAATATTTAGGACTCTGCATGTTTCAAGAATAATTTTGAAGTGCTCTGGATCTCAAACAGGTACAGAACATCTCTGCTATTGATTAAAGCATACACTTCTTTTTTCAGGCTTCCCCAAAAGCCTACAATAAATATGCCACTGGCTTAAATGTTGTATTTAAAATATGCTTCTTTAATGTTTCAATTAATTAAAGTGCTCACCTGGGGTTTGAAGCAATTCTTCTGAATCATTTTAAAAATGTACATATCCCTAATATTAGAGTCTAAGTTGGTTTTGTTCTCTCATTAAGAATTATTACTACCAGTAGTGGTACTATAATAATAGTACAGAAGATGAAGATGATGATGACTAGCCAAACTGGAACAATGTTGCTATTTTGCTGCTGTTTCCTCTTTACCCAAGTTGATCAGGGCCATTTGTCTAAGATTTTTGGATACGTTTTGTTGTACTCGAACAGCGCGATTGCTCAGCAGTTAAGACATTTTGCTTGTTGGCTGGAAAGCTGGCAGCCAGGGTTTGAGACACAAGCTTCACATGATGGGGTAAGCTCCCGTCCTCGCCCAAGGTCCTGCCAACCTAGCAGTTCAAAAGCATACAAATGCAAGTCGACAAATAGGCACCAAATAAGTAACAGCACTCTGTAACGCCATGCTAACCACATGACCGTGGAAATATCTTTGGACAGCACTGGCTGAATGGCCTTGAAACAGAGATAAGCTCCACTCCCTAGAGTCAGCAATGACTAGCAGAGTAAAATCCGCAGTCCTTTTGTCGGACTTGACTACTACTTATGCTTACCTATTTATTGACTACAGAACTAAATCTTGTTGTTGCTTCCATATTTAGCCCAAGATCAATATGCTACAAACCTATCAACCTGCTTTGTGTCTACTTTCTGAATTTATCTCCATATTTGTCTGCTTGAACAAGTGGTCTTTGAATAATCCCAAACTAGATTGGTCCATACAACACAGCCACAAAATTTTACAAACCACAATGCCTGAAGGTGCCAAACCAAGCAAACAAACATTTGCTTCAGTGTTTGTATGAACTTAGCATATCAGAATTCTTAAAGATAGAAGTAAAGCTGCCCTGGCCCATTCCTGTGTGGGCTGGAGAAGATTTGGTTCCAGTTAACCATTCCTGAGCTATCTTTTATGTGACAGATAGCTTTGTGGAAGCTACATCAGTTGTCCAATTGTTTAGCATATGTAGATAGGAAAACAAGATAGCAACATTTCAAACAAGACTTCCTCACCCTGCAACCCACTGTTTTAGTCAAGTGACTCTTAGGTTTAGAGTGCTGGAAAAGAATAATGCCCTTGCATATAAATAATATTCCAGAAGTTGATTGCCCATTTTGGAAAAGGACAAGATTGTTTTCCCTCATGCCCTCTACAAAGATTCCAGGAATACATTAATGTAAACTCCCTCCAGTCCTTTCGCATGAAATACAAAATAGGTATGAAGAAGCCAGTTTGGCTGATAAATTAAAATATGGCTATTTTGCAACCACTGTTTGCCTGGCCCCAAATGGCAGCAGGTGTCGATACCAAAGTATGCCACACAGCATCTCAGAATAGTTACAGTACCTCACTGAGTTTCCAGTGGAGCAGTATTACTGTCCACAGACCATTAGCTTCACATTATAAAGTTTTATGTCATAAAACAGGATATTCCCTTGATGGAAGTAAATTAGAAATGATATGCATATGCCAAAGACAGAGGCTGTAGATGAGCAGAGATGGAATTAGGAAAGGCATATTTATAACATCTTCCTGCGAACATGTGGTATGAAGGGAACACCTGATATAAAAAGTAAATGGTAAATCAATTGTCTTTTTTTTTCTTTCAAGGACTCAAGAATGGATGGAAAGTGAGTGATAATGACAGTCTCGGATTATTCTTTTGATAGAGTTCAGCCATCTGTAATGAATTATGAATCTCTTGTTCTGTCAGGCTGGGAAGGGTGGGAAGGTAGGCTGGCAGTAAAATCATATTTTACATATGATTTTGGCATCCAGTAGAGACTTCCTCCAAAGTGGGCAGTAGTTGAAACTACTATCAGGGTAATATTATTACTACCCACTATCAGGGTAATATTTTATTTAATGGGTGACAGGGGATACAGGATTTTTGTACATTTGGGAGCATAAAAGATGGGCACACCTTGAGAAACCAAAAATATAAAGTATAAAAAAATGAAGCTTTCAGTTAAGAAAATTCAAACTAAGGGGTCAATATGATCCAGAAAAAAAGTATTGTTTACACTACAGCTACTGATTCTAATTCAAGACTTTTATCACCTTGAGAAGTGAGTAGCCAAGATGAAGGTGTCCTTTGGTGAACTAAGGATGCTCTATGGCAAAATCTTTGTTTGTTCATGGTAGACCATGCTGGGGAGAGATCAAAAGCTGATGTTCACACTGTACTTAGGATGGTAGGTTATTAGATTGTGTGAATTAGCCAAAATCCAATTTGTATCTGAGGCTGAAAATGGCATGACTCAAATACATTTTTTCAAGATTCAGGGCCGTAAGATTAGATTCAAACTGATTCAAGATCCAAAACAAAATTCAGCTGTAGCCTCTCCCCCCCCCCCCAAACAATGGGATATAAAGAATATATTATTTAAAGGATATTAACCTAGCAATGTATTGACCAGATATTTCAAGGGTTTCACAGCAAAGTGAAACCCTCTACTCTTTTAAGAGAGAAATCATAGAAATGACTAATGGAAAGCATTACAATCTTCAACTGTCCAGCACATGGCCTACATAATTTATTATGATATAAGGAAATAATGTTTAATATAGAGTTAATATATTACACTAACATCAAGTATTTACTTCAGATACACTCACATAATCAGCAAAACTGAATATGTCTTCCTCTTCCTTCCAGTGAATCTGCCTAAAGATGTGAGATGTAAACAATACAGCAATGCTGCTCCAGGTACTTTAATAGGTAGGGATTACAGAGGTGATAAAACTCAATAAGTAGATATTCCTGTCAATGTCAAAAACCTAATCATATTCTCCAACTTTGTGCACATAGGCTGACAAAGCAGTGAGGTGGTTCTGCCCGTTACTTCTTGTTTTTATAAGTTTCTAAGGTTTTTGATGATGATTTTAAGTACTATTGATTTATTTTTGCTGAATTTTAAGTATTATTGATTTATCTTTGCTGTAAGCCATCTAGAGTTACATGTTTATGAGAAGGAAAGCTATACAAATTGGACAAACAAATGAATAAAAGCTGTAACAATATCTGAGATGTTGCCGCCTCCAAAGGGATTCAAGGTACTGTTTTCATCACGTCACTCTGCTAAAAAGTGTATTGAAAGAAGTACCGTAAATTGATTGGGTCTCCTTTAATCAAATCACCTGTCTGAAGATTCACTCAGTCTTGGTAGTTTTGTCTTGGGTCACCCCAAACCTTTTCTCTAAATCTTAATAACTTTAGCTTGGAAAAATGCAATTTTTATAAGCCTGCATAAGAAAGAGGCCACAATCTCTTAAATTATATCTTAAAGTAAAATTGCTCGCTAATCTTGATTACTGAGCATAAACTTCACTTCACAGGTCACAATGAAGTCCAGTTTAAGAGACAAGGGACTAGAGGAAGAGAATGAGGGGCTAAACATAATAGCATGCCTCTGCTGTTCCAACAAATCTCTGAGTAAATGTCAAGGAGCTGTAATAGATACAGAGCCAAGCCCCACACAGTGCTTTACAGTCCCATCCAACAGACCAAACAGTTAATCTGAGAATGAAACCAGTAAAATGTGTAAGGCTTCAGACTTGAAGGTACCAAAAAAAAAAGGTATTTTAGAGCAGGTGGACCGCCCAGGTCGTACCTGCCTGCAACTTTCTAAAGCAGCTGACGGTTATCAGAATTGTCCAACTACCCTCTGCAGCTGAAGCATGATCTTGGTAAAATATACCTTCGGTTTAAGTTACCACTGTGCTAGGTGAGAACCCTGCATGCTCTCAAGCCCTTTCTAAACCTACAAATCTGAAACGGCGAAGAGCCTATGGTGTTGATGCAGAAGGAGAGGTTCACTTTATGTTCTGCATATCTGGATTTGAAGCTGGAGGAGGAATCTTATCATGCTTTTTGCCATGTTTGGGTACATAGCCTCTATTCTCTGCACGCCTTCTAGCAACTTTACAGCAACAGTTAAGTCACTAATGGTCCCTTTGCATTTCCAGCATGTGAGAACTATTAGAACTGATGGGGGAACAGATGCTTTGCCCCCCACTACCCCCAAGTGATTTATAACACTTATTCTTCCAAAAGCATTATGATGCATCTACTTACAAATGCTATGCAGCTGTTGCTGCCATGACAGGCACCAAGAGGGAAGGTCTGAGCAGGAAGGTATATTTTTAGCTTTCTCATTAACCGAATGCTTTCAAATTAGCCTTCTATTAACCTCAAAGCAGAATGAAAGCAGTTGAAAGCAAGGGGGTGTGTGTTGTTGTTTTTTAAAATGCCTGCTTCCAGGCTCAAACTCCTAAAGAATGCCAAGGTCCTTCTGATTAACATTACAGATCTGCTTTGGAACTCTGATGAAAGGGAATGTTGTCATGTTTACTACGATTGGTCCAGAGGAAAAGGTATCATAGAAGTGGCTTTGACCCGATAGGTCTCCTAGACTGGTTATTCTCTTGGGAAGCTCTCAGTTGAGGTTCGGTTGTCTATATCAGGGACCCTGTTTATCTCGGGCTCATGGATCTTGTATCAGTTTCACAGTCTACAATGTAAAATCAATATAACCATTAGATTTTTGCACGGAACACTATTTCAGGATAAATGTTGCCCTTTTTCTATCGCCCCATTCTTTTGTTTTATGTCATGGGTGTCAAACTTGCCATGTCGCGTTGCCGTCACACCATGTTTCATGACATTTTTCCCATTCGCGGAGCTGGGTGGGCGTGGCCTGCACATGACGCAGCCGGCCTGTGGGCCGCCAGTTTGATACCCCTGCTCTATGTGAAAGCAAGGAAGCCACGTTGTGATACTGTAACAATTACCTGCGAGTGTAAACTTGAGATACCACTTCTTGCATCAAATGATATCTCAAAATGTACATCTATATGAATCTGAGATTGGCATGTGATTTTGGCACTGAAATCAAGGGCAAAGTTTTCAGTCCTTTGTAATGTACAGAATATGGTGAAAAGATTTATGCGAAAGCTTTATATTGCTTAGTAAATTTAAACATTTGTATATAGTAACATAGGAGAAAAAAAGTCTTAAGTGTAACTTAAGGATAAATATATATATTTTATGGGCCAGTAAATCAAATCAAACAGACAGCAGTAAATAATAGTTAAAATTGCTAAGAGTGGGAATCTCCTGTTCTGAATTTTGTACTGAAGACACATCAAACAACTGGAGAACACACGTGTGCACTCTGCTCCATCCTTGGCATTCATTGACAGGACTGAGTCACCAAGGTGGAAGTCTTGGATTTTATAGAGTCAACCAGCATTGAGTCCTAGAATCAGAGCTTAGATGAGGTAGGTGGGACATGTCATCAGAAAGTATGACCACAATATGCTTCGCCAGTTGCTCTATAATTTATTGGAGTCTGGGAAAAGACTCAGGGTTGGCCATGCAACCACTACAAAAATGCTGAGAAAGAAACTCTACTATGACATCCAGCCAAGCTATGCTGCTGGCAATCCAATCTGTGTTGTGAAGCCTCCACTGGCTTGATCTGCTCCCCAAAACTGATACAAAACCATAAGCAGCATCACAGAATAAGACCCACAGTTACGACAACAATGGACTTTCGGTGCCCCCCCCCCATTGTGCTAGACTCTGCACATCCAGACTGGGATTGCAGAGCCACCTCCACGTCCACAAATGAATTGCACAACAGCATGTCTTCTTCAAATCTGAAAGATGACCATGTATACTTTCCTTTTATACCAAGGATGGGAGGAAAGGGGTGGGGGTGGAAGAACTTGTTCTACATGAGGCTGTCCTTAACATGACTCAGAAACTATAGCTCTTCGAAATGCAGTTGCCCACAAATGCAAATGGATGACAGGTAAAAAAAGCTGTTCCACAAGGCTAATGCCCTATTCTGGAACCTCCACTGGCAATACAAGGTGCTTCATCTATAAAGATCTTTATAGCCTGACATCCTTGTCACCTGCAGAATCATCTTCTTTGTGTAAAGTCTGGGCATTCCTTATGTTAAGTCAAGAAGATATGCTGAAGATTGTCCTCCCCATGTAAACTCACAGGAATAGAAATTCCACAACAGGACTTCTTAATGGCTCTTACAGCCGTACCGATCAGATTGCCAGCCAAGGTCAGGCAATCCCTCTCAATTAATTTTTGGGGAACTAGTTGAGGCACTGTCAGCTAGAAAAAGGTGATATGTAGAGCTTCAGCCTCGGCCTGGGTTAACTGATGGTGGTTGGTTTGTTTTTATCTTTTGGAGGCATTTGGTGATTATATGGCTTTTGTTGAAATTTATTTTCACTAGTTGTGGAATTTGAATTTATGGAACTGTAAGTTGCCTGGAATTCTTTGATTGGGGTGACATGTGAATATCATCAAGTATATAAATAGTTTTATTGACCTTACAGATGCTGTAAGGTTCCCAATGTCTCTTGAACTTTTAAAATTTTATACAGATAGAAAGACAAACCTCCTCTGGAAAACTGGGTCACTTTGCACAGATTTAGGGCATATTCTGAACTTTTGGACAGAAAGAGTAGATCCCCGGACCCAATTCTAAATAGAGTAGAATCCTTAAGAGCTGCTAGATAAAATATCTGGGATCCTGAAAGTTGGTAAAGAATCTTGACCAATGACATCAAAAGTTTGGACTAATCATTTAAACAGAAAACAACAATTTCCAATTGATAAGAAAAAGTGCAGGAATCTTTTGCAAAAATGAACTCTTTCTTTTTTTAAAAAAAAAAAAAGCTTTAAGGGACTGTAGTAAAAACGCAACAGTTGCTATTCTTTGGCTGTGCTATTTGTTTGTTTAATCCTCCTGATTTTTTATGCAACTCATTCTGTTGCATTTTAATTTGTGCATGACTTTTTTAATATAGAGACTGAACTGGGAAAAAATGGATAAACATAATAACACATATTATTTATAAAGTGCTTCAAGAAACTACATGCTTTCCATAAATAAATTGTAATCAATATTAGAAAAAAATAATATATGGAACCAGTAACTTTTGAGAGAACTATGTATGAACTAAGAAATGTTTTTGGCAGCTCTCTATGGAATGACAAAGTTAAAGTTAATATAGATTTTAAAAATCATTTTGTTAGATGTGCCATATTGAGAGTTTGGAACAGACATAAAGCAAGATTGTCTCCTAAAATCCCTTTATGGCTGTCATCCCAGGAAGCCTTTTTTAGAAAAGAAATGACAGTTACACAAACTTGGTTGACCTATGCTGATTTATTGACTTTTACTGAAAGAGAACTTCGATTAAAAATCAGAGTTGGAAAAATAACTTATTTGCCAATGGTATGCCTATGCACAACCGATAGAAAGATTCAAATTGGATAAAAATAATTTTGCTTTTGTACATTAAAGAAAACACTTTGAAAGGGATTGATGCCCTAATGATGAACATATTATTGCCAAGGTATATAAACTGTTGTTGAAAATGAATGAGGAGGATGAATATGTTAAAGACTGTATGATGAGCAAAAAAAAACCTTTGGATGCAGTATTATGCTTGTTCAATGGGGAAATATATGGATTCATGGATTGAAATTTTACTGAATTTGAAAGAAATTTTTTTAAATAAAAGGATGTATCGTTAATATTTAACTCCTGAGAAATTGTCAGAGATGTATAAGGGCATATAAAACAAGTGTTGAAAATGAAATTAATATGAAGGTACTTTCTAATCATCTTTGGTGGACGTGTAAGAATGCCAAGAAGTATTGGGACCAGGCATGCAGTTTGATTCAGAAGAACTAAAAATGGATGCACAATTAAAATCAGATGCTTTTCTTTCAGGTTTTATAGATAAGAAGATTGAACAAAAACATAGTACTTTGTTTCTATATATGACAATAGCAGTGAGACTTTTGTATGCACAGAGGTGAAAAGATACACAAATTCCCACAACTGAAGAGTGGATCGTAAAATTAATGGAATTCACAGAAATGGCAAAACTGAGTACTTTGATGAAAGCAAAAACCTACTTAGCTTTGTTTCTCCTTGGTGATCACTTTTGAACCTAACATGATATAGAAATATTGTGTACTTTTATTGTTATTAGATATGCATATCATATATTTGTATATGTTTAGGTTTAAACTTAGAAAAGGTTACCATATTTTAATATATAATTGTGGTGTTAATTTGATTGTTTCATTTGTATATTTTTTAATATTAGGTTTTTGTGTTTTTGTTTTATCCAAGCGATTAGTTTATTATATGTCTGTATCTGTACTGAAGAAAGTCAGAAGTCAGGTTTTTGGTATTTCATTTTTCCATATATATATATTTATTTTTGGTCACTTTTAACTTTGCTTTTCCCTTGATCACTTCTATTCCAATCTGTTTTTCTTAATGTATTATTTTGTATTTTATCTCTTGTCGAAACTTAATAAAATTATGTTGTTGTTTTTTTAAAAAAGAATATTTTTGGTAGATCCATATAATATTCTACATGTGTCCACAAGACCCAGAATATTTAAGCATCCAAGGAAGAGTTAAACTGAAATGTATGAAAATCCTCAGTGTCCTATGGCACAGACAGAAAACTAACCCAATGTTTCTATGCAATGAACTTTGAATACAGTCACAAGCATTCAGTTGACTGGAGAATAACTCTTTTTAAAACAGGAATATTATGGTTGGTCATACAGTCAAACAGAATTTTAGATTGGTTTTTGCACTTGATATCCACCTATACAGTCCTTTCCAGAGTCCTGGGATAGGCAGATGTTGTAGTTTGATGGTGTTAAAGGTATCATGGCAGCATTCCTTTTTTTCTGATTTTGCAAATATTTAGTTATAATTACAGCCATGCTATACATTAGTTGGTTTATTTCTTGAAGTGAGCTGGCACTTATATTTGATATTACAGTATTGATATCTTTTAATACTTGTGCTAGCTGTTTCCTTGGAACAAGCTTCAATGTAAGCAACCTTATTTTCTGGTTTGGGGGCCATTCCGGAGCCTCAGTTATTCTTTGTTTCTATTCGTCTTCTTTTTTAGTTAGAGGGCTTTGTTCTTTCTGAGGAGAAAGTAGAGGAGAGGGTATTTAGTTTGAGAATGAAAAAGATTCAATAGCTATGCTGGCTTCCTCTACTACTTGTCTCCTCCTGGTTTCCTTCTACATTCTGGGCACCTTTTGGCAAGCTTTGATTTCTTTGCCCTGGATAGATTTTTGCAGTTCTTCCCATTTTGCTTCTGTGAATACTTTATTTTCTATTATAAATTGATGTTGAACTCGTAGCTTCTGTTCTCTTATTCTGATTCTGGATGTTGCTCTTTCCAGAACAGGTGCATTCTTTTCTTGCTGGACTTGATTTATAATAATGGACCATTATTTCTTTGTTTTCAATATTTGTGATGGATAAATTATTATTATTACAATATATGCTTAGAGCCTTGGAAAAAATTGATGAGGCATAGTGGAACTCTCATATAACTAGAGAACTATCCAATCATCATGCATACTGGTAATAGGGTTGTTTATTGTAGTGTATTGATTTAGCTTTTAGTGATGTTTTATTTTTTTGTTAATTGCCACAAGATAATTCAGAGCAACTAGAATGGTTAATGAGCATAAATTACAACATACCTACCAAGATACAGGTTTAATAAAAGTTTATAATGATAACTTAAAACATTTCTGGTTAATGTAGCTGAACAAGCACATGTTGTACATATACCCATTTCTTGGGTCAGCTCCCCAAGCCTTTTGAGTTACCTATGAACCTGCATCTCAGAGAAGTGTGGATCTCAGGGAAATCTCAACATGAAAGAAAAGGAAGAAGTGAAAGATCCTAGAGTAAAAGTAGAACAATACAGGTAGTCCTCATTATCACATTTGACCCCAAAATTTCTGTTGTGAGACATTTCTTAAGTGAGTTTTGCCCCATTTTTATGACCTTTCTTGCCACACATGAATCATTGCAGTTGCTAAGTTAGTAACACGGTTGTTTAGTGAATCTGGCTTCCCCATTGACTTTGCTTGTCAGAAGGACGCAAAAGGTTATCACATGACCGTGGGACTGCAATCTTCATAAATATGAGTCAGTTGCCAAGTATCTGAATTTTGATCATATGATCGTGGGGATGCTGCAAGTGTGAAAGATGGTCATAAGTCACTTTTTTCAGTGCCTTGTAACTTGGAACGGTCACTAAACAAACTGCTGTAAATTGAGGACTACCTGTAGTAGCAAGGGAGTGTATATTAAAAAAATATAATATTGAAGGCTAATCTTCCAATACAATTAGTAGAATATAGATATGAAAAGGGACTTTGAAGCCATTTGGAACTGAGCGAATACAGACAGGTGGAATTATAATAATGAAAGGCTATGCTAATGTAGTTATGCTAAAAAGGAACTGAAGTATCACAAGTAAAAAAGGGCATGAATAAAGATAAAATATACATAAGGAAAAGAATTCCTGCAAAAATGATATTGTATAATATCTAGAGAGAAAAAGATAGTTGCAAAAATGTAATCCAAGAAAATAGGGACTACATACTTAAGAGTAAACATGAAGGGAGAGAAAATGCAGAAGTAAAAACATTTTTAGTGGAAATAAAAACATTTTTGGAAGTGGGTAAAGGGGGCTAAACAAGGAAAGTAGTTGGCAAAGTAGTTGGAGTTAAAGACTGAAGTATTGAAATGGTTAGGGATGAACCATAAAGATCATAGACCATCCCAACCCAACTAGCATTTCAGATTCCCTTAAAAAACATGGTTGTTCCTTTCAGTTTGGAAATTGAGTGAACCTATCAGTGCAAGGAGTTTTTTCTTTATGATTGGAGCTGGGCTTATCTTCATTCACCCATTACTTTTTTATTCTTCTCTAAAGGGTTGCCATAAAGAAGCGGGGG
>JANHFL010009792.1:221869-237137 GCA_032468155.1 Oxyrhabdium leporinum | reverse complement strand
TCCCGCCCGCCCTCCCTCCCTCCCTCCCTCCTTTCCTTCCTTTTGTGAAAAAATCAGCCTTTATTTGTTTTGTTCTCTTTTTAACTGGATATCAACAAAAGACTTATTGTCTCTTCTCCCCCAGTAGTCTTCAACAGACATGCCCATTCCTAGCAAGGGTGGGAGGGTAATATAATCAGGGAATCCACCTGGTTAACCACCTTGTTAACTGTATCTGGACAGTGTCTGGACAAAGCACCTGACCATCACTGTGGTTAAAGTAAAGGAAGGCATTGAAATCTGGAAAACAATTTCTTGTCTTCATTCTCAGCTTAAAAAACAGAGTCCATGTAGAGTAGTTTATTCATATTAAATATTTTAATGGTTTTAATGAAGGATAGTTTCTTCAGTGTAAATTTTTGCAAGTTTTACTTCAGTTGAACAACACAGGAACTTCATATGTAGATTCTGCACCTTTATTAAGCAGCTAAAATTGCCAAAAGTTCTCTTGGAGCTCAACTTTTGAAATTCAGGGGGGGGGGGGGAGTCTTGAAGTTAAAATAGAATCTAGTTGAAGAAAGTCTAAAAACACTGTATTTTTTTTTCCTTTTAAAAGAGATTCCCAGAGTTTATTACTAATTGATTCCTGGTCCCACATCATAACCTATTTTCCCAGCAAGTTCCAAAATGTATTTTTGATGTCTGCACTGGTATTTTGCTTTCATGTCTCATGAGACCTGAGAAAAACGTGATGGTTAAAAGTTTGGCTGCTCAGGGGAAAAAACCACTACAAGCACTCTAGAAATTAGCCTGCTTGTATTTCAGTTCAGTTCTTAGCTGGTAGTTTGACTCTGATCCCTGAAGAGGCTACACATTTGTGGCTCTAGATCAGATCGAGGACATGACAACTCACCCAGAGAAGCTAAAAGAGAGATGGCTGGCTAGGCCAGTGTTGAATAGAGGACAGAAGTGAAATGTGGTGAGATCAAATGTATGCAGAAATAAAAGATGCCAAGAATATATGTGGTAGGACAAATGGCTTACGTAATCAATACAAAAATGATTCAGCTTTTGCTAAGGACACCAGGTAAGGACTTGGGCTGCAAAAGATGCCACCAAACATATGAATGACACTTCTTCCATTCAGTGCACATCACACTTCAAACATAAAGTTCCCCAGATGACAACCCCAATCAATAATGGCCTCCTTGCATGATGCTTTGATCCACAGCTATAGTAATACAAAAAAGCTTAACCAGACACTACAGTTATAAAGCATTTCGGGCTCATCCTCTATATTTCATTTCCTTGGTTGGCTAAGTAGGACATGAAAGGAGCTTTTCCTCCAAACAGTTATGGGAGCCATGAGTGAAAGATTTAAATGAGGCTGGTTATGAGGCACAGCAAAATAATGTTTTGATTTCTGTGTTCTGGAATAAACGTGTTAACATCCCATCCCTGTTGGAAAGCAAATCCCAGGAGACCCAATCCGTGCACCGTTAGTCTTATTTGTTTTAGCTTTTCAAAGTAGAAACAAACAGGTCATGGTTAGAGGGGAGTTTGTCAAAGGGTGGTTAATATTTTATCAAGAAATATTGAATGCTGAATAGTCAATACTGAATATTCAATTTTCAGGGAGCCTACCAGCTGGCTAATTCCTTGGGGAGAAGAATAGTTTTATTTTCTGGAAGGCCTGACAATTAGTTATGACTAACTCCATCCTAGTGGACTGAAGAATCTGAAATTTTCCACATATCTAAAGGACTCTAGGACTGTGTGATACTCAAGGAAGTGTCCTTGAAAATGACAATGATGAACTGCGACCCAAATAAAGAGTTACTCTTAAACTCTTTCTATGACAGTAGGGGCCACAGGCTTGTGCTTTGACAAGAACTTACCAGAATACACTACAAGATCACAAGGAATTCTAGAATTCTCAAGAACATAATTTGGAATGTTATGTTTCTGGGAAGACAAAGGGCATTTTTACTGAAGGATGCCTCATAAAACTGTTTTCCTCCCATAGCAATATTATTGCCAGTTCACACAAATACACACATGTACGCACCCATCCACCCACCCACATATATACTTTGTGTGTGTGTGTGTGTCCATCTCCTTTCTTAAAAAGAAAAAAACCCACAAAAGTTAGAAATTGCCGACTACTTCTTCCAGTGCTGAATTTAATGAGCTGATCTGAATTCCAAAAGGAAGAATACCTGTCTGTTTTATCCTGTCTGTCCAACCATCCATCCATCCATCAATCATCTCCTGAAATAACATAAAACACTCAGTAAAAGTTTCATTTTATCTCTTCCATGGGGATAGGCTATAGTGCCAGTTTAGCATAACTAGCATAAGTTTCATGCTAAAAGAAACACTAAGCCATTACTGTCCAATACTTGGTCTCTAAAGACAGCTGTCAGCATTTCTTACTGTGAAGATCCTGACTAACTCTCCTCCATTACCAAAGATGTTTCAAGAGCTAGCAGAGAATCTCTTCCTGGTAACTGGCCATCTCTGATGAGTGCTATCAAAAAGGAGAACAGGCCCCTAAGTTTTCCCACCAACCGTGAGACTCTAGCTAGCAGGTCAAGCACTCAACCAAATCCCCTGGCTATACTCCCCCCACAATGGCAAGACATTTTTATTTCTATTTATAATTACAGTAATTACTTCTAAATTTGCATCTCTACATATCTATTTGCATGTTATATGCAAACCTAAGTCCCCCCTTTAAGCTACGCAGTTACTCCTTTTTCTTTGATCATTAGCACTGTAATATTTACTTCCCTAGGAGAGACATCCTATAATTGGGAAAGCTAAACATCAGCAGTGTAGCTTCTGCTATTTCTTATGCAAAAGAACTATGTTTTTGCATGGCAGCCCCTTCCTTCTCCCTTACAAAATAGGTGGGACTAGACACATAATCTAAATTGGATGTAGTTCATTTTAAAATTTAGTTCAATTAATATGAAGTACTTTCCTTGTACTTAATAGTTTTCTTCTTCTGCTACAATGTTTCTATAAACTTAAAGGGTAGGGTATACATTTAACTATGGGGAAATCAAGATGTTCGCTGGGAATCAAGTTGTCCAGCTCTGTTGTATGCAGCAGCAGGTGGGAAGGCAGTTTGTCTTTTCATCCATACAAAACCTTTTAACATATGGCTTGAGTAGGAAATTTACAGTTACAGCTCCTTGGTTGAAAATGGATTGTTTGGGGAATAGATCTAGGGAGCAGGTAGGTATGAAATCCCCAGGGATAGGTGGAACATAGCTGCTTACATAGCACAAAAGTACCAGAGTAGAGGTGTCTGTCTTCAGTATGAGAAGATTGTTGGAGGTAGAACTCCTTCTCTGCCAAGAGACTTTCTTGGTTTGCACAGGGGAAATCCTTAATATACTGAAGCTTTGGTTGTTCTCCAGATGATGCTGAACACCATTCCACTTGTCCAATTGTGAAGGGATGGGAATTGCAATTTGCGCTTCGTATCCCTCAGTCCTAACAGCTTCCCAGAGATCTAAGAAGTAAAGCCATAAAATGGTGTAAGTTCCATGAAACCCAGCTGGATTTACTATATAGGATGGTGCTACGCAATTTAACTGGGGTAACTTAACTCATTCAGCCTCCAAATACTTCCCAGCTTTTATACTGTTCCATGTATCCCAGCAGAGCAATTGTATCAAGGTCAAATAAAATGATGGTACTGCTTTATATTGCAATGGTGAGGCCTCACTTAGAATACTGCATCCAGTTCTGGTCACCACAATTTTAAAAAAGATGCTAAGGCCCTAGAAAGAATGCACAGAAGAGCAATAAAGATGACAAGAGATCTAGAGGCTAAATCCTATGAAGAACAACTAAAGGAAATAAGAATATTTAGCTTAATGAAGAGAAGATTGAAGGAGAGACATGATAGCAATCTTCCAATACTTGAAGGGTAGCCACAGAGAAAAGAGCATTGATTTATTCTCTATAGCACCTGAGGGTAGGGCAAGAAGCAATGAGTGGAAGCTCATTAGAGAAAATTTTCTGACAGTAACAGTGGAACAGCTTGCCTCCCAGAATTGTGGGTGCTCCGTCACTGTAGGTTTTCAAGAAAAGGTTTGACAACTATTTGCTCGAGATGGTATGAGGATCCTGCCTTGGGCAGGGGGTTGGACGTGAAGACCTCCAAATTCCCTTCCAGCCCTATATACTATGATTTAATGTATACATTGAAGCATCTTGGTCAACAGTTTCCATGAAGGTCTGCTTTAAACAAAAGAAGAAAACATCTCTCAGAATCCCATACAGGCTTCTTCAAAACAATATATTTCAAAGTGATGAGAAGTAAATGCACTCTTTTATATGCCAATGTTATGCTCAGCTTAGTCTACAAATTGTACTAAAGATTAATTTATTGCATTACCCAAAGGCAAATGCATCCATGTTACAGATTAATAGCAAAATTATAAGTACAATGTCAAGCAATATCAGGAAATGTTCCATTAATAAATGCATTGTTATCATTCTCGGGCAAACACAGCAACAATTGCTATAGTTTTTTGGTAGTAGTTGATGAGTTGATTTTTCATCTGAGTTACCCAATAATGTGATTATTCATATGTGGCTTTCAGAACAGATACCAAGACTTTTGGATGTCACAGATTAGAATCTTATAAAAACATGGAATGTAAGGATTGGAAGGTCCCTTGGAGATAATCTACTCACACCCTCTGCCCACTAAAGAATCCATTATTACAACATCTCTTAGAGAGGATCATGCCACTTTTGTTTGAACACCCCTGACAAAGAAGAGCCTACTACCTTCTGAAGCAGTTTGTTCTATTGATTAATAGCTGGCACCATTTGGATATTTTTCCTGTTCACCTGAATCTTCATCATTCTAACTTAAACTCATTCTTTCTTATCCTGTGTTTTGCAACAGCTCTGAAAAGTTATCACCTATCTTTTATTTATTGGTATTTCAGAGACTTGAATACAGTTGTAATGTGTTCCAACAGTCTTCTCTTCTGTGTATTAAACAAAACAAACATCTCCAATTGTTCTTCAAAGTTTTTCCTTCCAAGATCCTTGTCTTCTTCTTGGACATGATACAATTTGTCAATGTAGTCCCAGAAACAGATGCAAGAGTCTATGTATGGTCTTCATCTAGACAGCTGAATAGAGAGGAATTATGTCTTCTCTTCCTCTTGATGCTATACTTCTGATTCAGCCTAGGAGTGAATATGGGAATTTTTTCAGCTGCATCGCACTGTTAAGTCATGTTCAGTTTCTGATCCATCAAGACACCAGATCTTTTTCACATGTAATATGGTCCAATTTGGTTACCCCCATGCCTGCCATTTGATACTCATGCCTCTCATTTTCCTACTCCAGTATAGGACTTTCTTTCTATTGGAATTCTTCTTGCAGATATCTAGCTTGTAATGGTCTTATTGAGCCTATCTTCTAAAGTATTTGCAATTTCTCTTTGGCAAATTTGATAATCCTGTTTTCTAATCCTGGATACATTTATTTATAAATAAGTTAATTGGCATAGAGCCTAGAGTGGGGTCTTGCAGTACACCATTCAAAACTTGTTTACAGCTTAATGTGGCGTCATCAACATACATTTATTTAGCATGATTATTCAGCAATCTCTATATCCATCTTATGATACAATTGTCCAACCCACATTTGTCATCTTCTCAACTAATATGTCATGTAAAACTTTGTTGAATACTTTCCATAAGTCAATGTACATGTTGTCCACACATTTCCCTTGACAACCTAATCAGTCATTTTATCAAAAATGAAGATTCATTTGACACTTTGTTCTTGATAACCTCATATTGGCTCCTACCAAGCAATGGGCTGCTTTTCTAAATGTTCAAAAACCAATTTCCTAATAAATCTCTTCCAGGATTTTCCCTAGAATCAATACTGAACAGCCATTTTTTTTTAAAAAAAAAAATCTTTTTAAAGACAGAAACATTAACTTTCTCCAATCCTCTAGCACTGGGGCCATCTTCCAAGATTTTCCCAAGATCTCAGAAAGGGGCTCCAAGATGACATTTATAAGTTCTTCCAAAGCTCCCAGATACAGTTAGTTTGGTCTAGGACACTTAAACTCATTCATTGTAGCCAGGTGTTCCCTCACCATCTCCTTATGTGTGGAAAGTTGATCTTGAAGAGCTCTATCTTCTTTCTGTCATCTGTTTGGGTTCTACTCTTTTCTTAGCAGTGGGCTGGCCCCTTCTTTGTTCTCCTTTTATCATCTGCATAGCCAGAAAGACCCTTTATGATGCTTTAAGCTTCTACTGTGAGCCTCAGTTCAATTTATGTTTCAGCCTAATTTTCCTTTTGCAAATATTAGCTACTTGCTGATTGCTTTCTTGTTGATTACATCCATCTCTTTCTTCCTTTATATGTCCCTTTTAACTCACAGCTCAGTCTAAAGGTTCCTCTGCATCCTCAGTTATATCCCTCCTTTTTATCACTGGAATAGTAGGACATTTTATCTCATAGTTGAAAAATTCCCACTCCTCCTGCATTGCCTCTGATCTAAGAATTTTTGTTCATAAAATCCCACCTAGCAGTTATCTAAACTTAACATTGACTTTATAGAAATGTAATGCACATGCTTGGCTGTCCTCCAATTTCTCTTTCACTAGTAACTAGAACCCTATGATAATGTGACTGCTTTCTCCCTAGGCTATCCCAGCTTTTACCTCCTCTGCCAGTTCTTTCATAATTATTCGAATTAGATTTAGAACTCCTCTGGTTTCTTTTTAACCTTATGGAAAATGAAGTCAGCAAAGGCACTAAAGAGTTTTTCCAATGGTGTTGCTGACTGTTGCAGCCTTTGCCAAATTGGTTTTCCACAAGATATCTGTGCAACTGACTGTAACTAACTTATTATAACTAACAATACAACATTATCAAAATGTTTCTCCTACCTTGTAGAAGTTTTGTAATCTCATCCAGAGGTGCATTATTCAAATTTCCTGCCTGGTTTGGCAGCTTAATAATACCCACTAGTATATTTTTGTTGCCCCTGATTTGCATTCTTAATCAAACAATCTTGTTTGACATCCTGGTTGAAAACTAGGAATCATCTCAGATTCCTAGAAAAGGGAGGAGGGAGAAGAATTGTGATTGCATATGAAGATAATCTGGGTGTGCTCTTCCTTCATATATAATCGCTCTTCCTTCATTTATAATCATACTTCTTCCCTCTCCTCCCTTTTTTTCTATCTAGTCTTTATACTCTTCAGGTCTTGCACCCCACCCAGGTTTCACTTCACTTGGTTTTATAAGGCTTATCAAGTCATATCCACCTTCCTATGTTAAGATAAGAGCCAGATGAGAGTGCACTGGTTAAGGCATCAGTGACAAAGGACATGTGTTCTAGTCCTGCCTTAGTTACTCACTCTCAGCCCTAGGAAGGAGGCAATGGCAAACACTTCTGAAAAAACTTGCCAAGAAAATTGCAGGGACCAGTCCAGGTTCTTTTTGTTCCCACATTCTATGCACTTGTATGGATCATGTGCTGTAATTTCACCAAATCTTTCCTGTATTACATGCTCATTGTTACACGCAACTTGCACATTTTTCTCAGATCTATTTACCATGCTTAGAATTGCATTATTTCCCGAGCTTTCTTCCATTCAGGGTTTACTTGAAAGCCCTCGGATCAATTTTATATACCCGTTTCCCAGTTCTGGTGAGCTGCCTTATAGGAGTCCCTCAGTTGAGAAGCGCAGCCTAACATCTTAAGTGTCACAAGTGCCCCCCTTCCTTAAAACTCCACCCACCCGATTATTTTAATTTTTATTCAAAACAGCGGCCTGGCTCATACCTCACGCTAAGCACGGATACAGATTATTTGGTTTCTTAGGATGAGTGATCTTAGTTACTATGTTTGGTAAGCAATAGTTATTGCCTAGGGCCACTATGAACAGAACAATTATAACTTACTTAACAAACCATGGTTAACGTAATGACTGGCCTGGTATAATGTGTTAATGCAACCAATGAGCAGAGGGTTTTGAAGGGTGGGGGAAGGTAGGGAATAAAGCAAAATGATACTCTGATGTAATTTATATAGGCTGAATTCTACTAGGCTAAAATATTCTGAATCAATTCCTTCTCCATTAGTCTCTATGGCTTTCGTCAGATATTATCTCTTCAGGGGACAGCTATTCCTGACAGCTTTCTTTTTGTGCCAACTTAATGCCTACTCTTCTTTATAATAAGGTGCACCTGGCAGTTTTTCATACCTTTCTCCCTGGCCTCCTGTCCCTGAACATTTCTGTTCTTCTCCAGTCCGTGTTTATCTGCCACTTTAGAAGAAAGTTCGAATTGCATTTGCTATCCATTTAATAGTGAAATGCTGGCCTCTCTTGACAGCTTATAAATAGCTTCTTGGAGTCCAATTTTGAGATTTGGAATTTTTGCTGAGGAAAAAAAATGAATAAACAGAACTCTATCTGCAAAACAATCAGAGGTGGCTTGCCTCTTCACTTTCCCTCTCCCCCTCCAATTCCATTATGTCCTTCGGCATATGCAAGTTCCTTAATATCCCCCGGGAAGAGAGTCCATTAAGGCAAAGACTTATATCAATCTCTCCCTTCCAACTTAATTAAGTTTTTATAAACATTCAGCCCCGAATTGGGGGGGGGGAGAAATAAGAATGCACAACCCGGTACCAAATTACCAAGGCAAATAGCATCCAAATCAAGTTATTTTCCCTGCCTTGTTTGAGTCCAGTTTTAATTAGGCAGCTGTTGGGACCTGGTGTTGCTAGCATGTAATTGTGTCATTGCCATTCATTAAATGTTTGATGCAAGCTATTGTTGGCTTGCTTCTCAACATTTCCATTTCTTCTGTTTCTCACCAATGACCTAGCCAACTTTGCTTTTCAAATAATTACAGTTTAACAATAGCAGACACTATTTGTCTGGTGGAAAGGCACTGGAGCTGCCTCTGCCCTGGCTTCAGGAGCAAACTGTTGTTCTTTCAATTCTTGCTGATGATTTTGATCCTGAGATAGAACAAAAGGCCCAATTCCAAATTGTGACTTAATCATAGCATTGAATACTAACAGTACTCTTGTAATTAATTATGTTTTATCTCCGTAGGTACTTATAACAAAACAGGGATATCTCAAGACTGGAAGAGTATTTGAGATGAACATTATCTAAAGTTCACAAACATATGGCTAAACATAAGTGGAATTATGTAAAGAACATATAGAGTACCTGGACAATCAAGAAAAGCACATCCTGAGCTTACCATTCTTTAAGATTTCATACAAGTCTAACATAGTCGATGCCCCGTTCACTTTGTTCATTTGTTTGACTGTGTTGAGCCATGAGCTCACCAGCTTGTCAGTTAATTCAATCATTTTGCATTGATTCGACCCAAAATCCAGCTAATCAAAATCTAATTTCAGCTTTGTTATGTAGTAAATGGATTACACTGAGTTCAAATCTTAGTCGCAGTCTGGAGGGACATGAGTACATGCTGTACACACTCTCATATTTTTGTTTGTTTGATCGTTTCCTTCAGAATTAAGTCACAAATGCCCATTTCCCAAAACAATTATTTTACAAAATCTTCCTACAAGCTGTTTGCGGTTTGGTGTTCAAAAGAAAACAAAATCCTCAACCTTTTCAAGGGAAGATCTTCACAGTACGTGCTAGTTGACCGCCTCGAATATTTCATGATAGTGGAATCATGCTTCTACCTCTGTTATCCTCCTATCAAGCATCACCCCACACATGAAGAAGATACAGAGTGAGAGCTGGCTTCCTTACCCTTTCAACTAATAGGTTCCCACTGCAGTTTTATTTTGAAAAGAATTTAGGATTGCCAAAAGTTCTGTAGAAAAAGAAACACGTTTTCTATCAGGGTGATTACAATGGCTTCCTCTCCAAATTTCTGGGAACTGTAATTTGATGACAGTGATAAGACTTCTCAATAGAAATAATACCTAATCTCCCTTGTAAGAGCCACAGCTCTTAGTAAGGCCAACTCTAACCTTTATTCTGCATGTGTTAAAATGGCTAAGACCGCAGTACTAATTGTTAGGCATGGAAACATGAAATCTGTCTTTGATCTAATTTCCAACAGCAAGCTGACTTGGCTTTCAAGAATTTCATGATAATCCCCAAGTTAGTACAAGCAGGACAACAAAAGCAATTTCTCGTGGCAGTTTTACATAATGGTCACCCAGGCCTAAAATGAATGAAATAAGGGGTATGATATTCTATTATGGTTCCAGGGAAACTTTCAATGCAACAGAACAATTCACAGCTGCTAGAGATTCAAATTGGTTCCCTTCTCTTCCTTGATTTCTCACATCTTTAGCGCTAATAGAACAGCAGCTAACAAAAAAAAACAAAAAACAATAAACACTTCCAAATTATATGAAGGGGTAAACAATAAAACTAAAAAAGCAACCTGGCAACAGTTGCTCAGATTGTAATTTAAAGCAGTAAGATCAAACAAAATAAAATGAGGAGAAAGAAAGAGAGAGAACACCTAACCAAAGTAATTCTCACTTGCCTTATAAATGTGCATGAAGTCAAGCTAGCAGAATGAAAGTAGAAAGAGAGAGACTGAAAACAGAGTACTGAGGGTCAAAGAGGTGTTTGGAAACAATAACCAAAAGAAGAGAGTTGTGGCGGCAGGGAATTTTGTTTGTTTATTTATTTTCTTATTTATTTATTACTCACGTGTTTATGCCACCACAATTGCCTGACTTGGATGGCTTACTAGCAGGAACATACAAGCATACAATAATCAAAACTCCACTAAATACCAGCAATTATCACAATATACAGAATGTGTATAGACACAGACACACGCAACCAGTAACACTATAATCATAAACCCACGGAATCAAACATCACTGAAGGATAGAGATTCATCCACCTTCTATCCAGTTGTCTGTTAAAAGCTTTATTTTATTTTTTTCCGAGGACAAGAAATAAAGAAAAAGATAAAAGGGAGGGAGGGAGGATAAAGACGGGACAATGTGGAAAAGAATAGGGCCTGGATTGCAAAAATCCTGGTGATCATGGATGAGAATAGCCATTAAAAAAACTCTTTGCTGCCATCTAGCGATCATCAGGATTTGTTATCCTCTACAGCCTCCAGATAGTAGCCCTCCTGCATAATCCTTCCCTGTGTACACTAGAAAAGAAAGCCCCATGCCCAGCAGAAGAATCTACCACGGACATAAAAGCTACTTATCACTGAGTTCTTTTATCCAGAACCACTAGATCTGTGGGAAACATTGAAAGAAAGCTTTGTTTCAGTGATTGATTGATTGATTGATTGATTGATTGATTGATTGATTTTGCATTAAACATCTTCAAACCAGCTTCACAAACCATCCTGACTAAGAGAGGTGGCCAGGGAAGACATGGTATGTTGCCTCTGTGGCCTCAAGCCTCTACCTGAAGAAAATCGCAGCCATTTTACGTGACCCTTTCTTGCATTTGGAAACCTCCATGACCCTTTCATTTGCAAAAAAATAAATAAATAATGCAATTACTATGTAATGCTTACAGGGTTTAAATGGTTCCATAGCTATAAGGGCCATTTTGTTCCCATCACAGCTGTAGAAGAAAAAGAGAGGTCAGGAAGCTCTGGTAACCCTAACCCTTTGTGCAGTTGACCCTTTACACAGTTGACCAATCCTCTAGGCCAGGAGTGTCAAACTCGCAGCCCACTTGTCAGATGCGTCAGGTGCTGGCCGCACCCCCACTGGGTTTAGCAAAGGGGAAAATAGTCCCAATACGGCTGTGATGATGCGAGTTTCACATCCGTGCTCTAGAAGAACAAGACTCCCATAGGCTGAGCACTGCTAAGAAAAAGCCAAATCACATCTACCCCTTTCTTCCTATTTTTTGAAGGCCCCAGCATACATTGCTGAAGGCCCAAGGAAACACTATAAGAAGACCACTTACAGGAAAATTCAGAACACTGGAGAATTCCCTAAAAAGGCCCTTACTCCTTTAGCAAACACTACCTCAGAGGACAAAAAATGAATTAAGCCTTGTAATGATGATCTAAATGAAAAAGAGGTGTTCATTTGACAGGAGACTGCTTCCAAATGATGTAGACCATGACCATCTAGGACAGGGGTGGAAAACTCACGGCCCACCGGCCGGATGCATCACACACTGACCACGCCCACCCCTGGTTTAGCAAAGGGGGGGAAAGTCACAATACGTCATGTGACGATAACATGACACAGTGAGTTTGACACCCCTGATCTAGGACCTTCAGAGTCAATGAACTGAAGCCAGAAACAAGATAAAAGGCAGTGAAGAAGGAAAAAATAACTAAAATAAGGTGGATTGTTGCTGTTGTGTTGTTAACCTACTAACATCTTCTAATACTCATCAAAGGCAGACCCAAATTGGACACCTCACTCAAGCAGCATGCTGTCAAGACATGGAGAAAATTGTAGATAGCATATTCTGTCAGGAAAAGCCTCACTAATGGCCCTTGCCATACCAGCAGCCAAGACAATCTCCAGATACAGGAACATCTGCAAGTTATGAATTAGATTTGTAGGGAAATAGCAAACCCATGCAAAATTATTTGAAAGCCTTGTCCTAAATCAACCTTCCATCAACTACCAACCTGCTTCGTTAAGCATAACTTTGGTGGTCTGCATAGCCAAATGACTATCTTTCATTGTCACCTTATCTGTATGCTGTTAAAGGATATGACTTGTCTCTTTCTGGAGATCGCTGTCTGCTAATAAAAGTGCAGGACTAATCTGGGCTACATCGTCCATGACATTGGCAACCTTATCAGAAGTAAGTCAATTTTTAGCATGCTTATTCAAAAGTAAGCCTCTCTAAGTTCATGGCAATTTACAGTTGCTATGTAAAGTGTGTTTACTATTGTAAGCATAGTAATAGTGTCTTTACTATTGTAAGCGCCCAGGAGAGTTCTATACAAATCTACTTAGAAGCATACCTCACTGGGTTCAGTGGGATTTATTCCAGGTGAACAGGTAAAGAGTTGCACTCGTTCCTGCACAATTGAAAACTACAGTAAATTACTGCACCATTTGGAATCTGTCGAAGATGGAGACCAATACATTTATGGAGAGTGTATTCAGAATATAAAACAGAATAGTTTATCATAAGACATAATTTGCAGAGTGATCTATTCATGTATATATCATTTTCATTTGACTGTGATACAAGATGAGAATCTCGCTGTTAAAGTAACAGGCAGATCTAGATTTTTTTTAAAAACCCCTAAAGGCTCAGAGATATTCTAGTCGTTTCCACAGCTGATCATCCTACCCACTGTTTCCTGGCCCATCCTCTGCCATCTTGACAGATTTCTAATTAATACAGTATGTGCCAGTGGAAGAAAATGCATCCAATTTATCAAATTCTCGAATTCCAGTGATTCCCCCATAGGGTAATATGGGTTAAAGAAGATCTGATTTTCAACATCTTTGTGTCATGACCACTTCTCATCTTTATTGTATGGGAATTGGATGACCTCCCAATGTAACCAACAACAACAGTAACAAGAATAATGTGTTGGCAGTAAGTTAGACAAATCCTTTTGATTGTCTGCAAAGGAATCATTGTGCAAGCATTTTCAGTACTAGAACTCCCAGTACAAATACATTTGAAGACTATAATTAAAATCTGTTGGGAGAAAATGTGCTTAGGGAGATTTGGAAATAACTACAGTAAGTCACCAAATATTGGACCAAGTAGTTGCCTGACACAAAAGTTGGTTTTAAGATAATGATTAGCAATTAAAAAAAAGTGTAGCTAAAGCTGTAGCTATTGGCAAAAACATTAGAGAAGTAACGACTTGTTTATTCAGATTGACTGTTAAAGGGTTATATAAAATGGTTTGTGTTTAATTCACCAAGGCAACTTATCTGCCACTTCTTTGCTTTGCATTCTTTCTGCTACCCAGCTCTACTGTCCTTTGATGACTCGCTTTCTGGTGAGCATTCATTGAATGATGCTCAGTGTACCTTTTGTCTGCAGAGATAGAGAGACACAGATGACCCTTCATGGATCTGTGGGCCAATAAGAACCAAAGGTAATCCCAAAGTACCAAGTGCCCCAGGGATTATTGCCACTCTCCAGATGTTATTTCTAAATGATACTTCAATCAATCAGAATAGAATTGAAAGGTACCTTGAAGGTCTCCTAGTCTAGTCCAACCTGCTGCTCAAGCAGGAGACCCTATACCATTTCAGACAAGTGGCTGTCCAATCTCTTCCTGAAAACCTCCAATGATGGAACATCTGAAGGGAAGCTGTTCCACTGGTTAGTTGTTCTCACTGTTAGGAAGTTTCTCCTTAATTCCAGGTTGTTCCTCTCTTTGATTAGTTTCCATCCATTGTTTCTTGTCTTGCCTTCCAATACTTTGGAAAATAAGTTGATCCCCTCTTCTTTGTGTTTTTATTTGTACATCTATATTCCACTATTTTGTTCAGGAGCTCTGCCTTCTTACCATTTGATCCTGTTGCCTTGAAAGAGTGACAGGCCCAAAATCACCCAATATGCTTCTGTGAATGATGGTGGAACTAGAACCTGGGTCTCCTCAGTCTTACACCCTTCGTCACTATCCCACGCTGGTTCTCGAGGCACCGCATGCTTCAGTAGTAATTTATTTAATTCCAGGTTGCTTTTCTCCTTGATGAGTTTCCATCCATTGTTTCTTGCCCTCTGGTGCTTCGGAAAATAAGTTGACCCCCATCCTCTTTGTGGCAGCCTCTCAAATACTGGAAATACTTCCCCAGGAACAGCATAATTATCACTCATCTTTTGGCCAACTAGTTAAATGACCATCCAGGACATTCCTTTTCTGCACTCAGAAAGAGGCTGTGGGCCCTTTACAATGTACCTCGATCCTACCTCAGAAGCAACACTTTGGGGTAACTGTTCAAGATGGCCCACACTTCAGACTCCTCTCTAAGCCTATTCTGGTTTCAGATATGATGGAAGCAACTAAAGTTGTGAGATGCATTTAGCATTTTAATGCTAGCACCTGTACATTTTCATACCTCCCTTTGTTGATAATGGGAAAAGATGTCTCTGTCTTCTAAACACTTTAATTGGGATGGGGTGTCATTTCCAGGCACAGCAAAAGCAGGGGTGGGCTTCAAAAATTTCAGCAACGGGTTCGCTGCCTGGTTGCTGGGTGGGCGTGGCCTAGTTGGCCTCCTGCACCACAGAGGGTGGGGGGGCTTTTTCGCCTTTCCCGGCCTCCAGAGACTTTCCTTGAGCCT
>JANHFL010009792.1:208266-221769 GCA_032468155.1 Oxyrhabdium leporinum | reverse complement strand
GGGGGAGCTTTTTCGCCTTTCCCGGCCTCCAGAGACTTTCCTTGAGCCTCCAGAAAGGCGAAAAAGGCCTCCCTGTGCTGCAGAGGCTCTCTGGAGGTTGGAAACCTATATCCAAAATGGGCTGCATGGAGACTCCTGGGAGGGGAGGGGAGGGGCGGGGTGGGCAGGGCCAGCCAGGAGTGGGATTTGGGGGTTCAGCAAACCCCGCAGAATCTTCACTAAGGGCTTGCCCAAATCCCTGCAAACCCCCAGCAGCCCACCCCTGAGCAAAAGTATTGCCTCTCCAATTTCAGAAAAATAGGTGCGGAATCTGGAGGCACGATCCCTTACATTTAAGCAAAACAAAACACAAGAGTGGAACAGAACAGAAAATATTTTAACATTGTTTTGAAAAGAGATTAAATATTACTGTATACATGCAGTAGTCAGCCCTTCCACAGGAATAACTCCTGCCAAAAGGTAGATAGGTGCTAAGGTTTTTGTGGAAAAACAGTATTTGCACATTTGGGAATGGTTAAATAAAGAGAAAACTGTTGATATTGGTCATTGCTAGATGTGCACTATGACCCTCTCACCCTGAGCACCATCACGCCCAACCATCAACCCTGTCACTAATATCTGGCATCATATTAGATTCTAACTTTCAACTGCTATGACACAATAAAAAGAGGACAAACAGCTTGCAAAATGACAGAATAACAAAGTTGAAAGGTACCTTGGAGGTCTTCTAGCCGAACCCCCTGCTCAAGCAGGAGACCCTATGCCATTTCAGACAAGTGACTGTCTAGTCTCTTCTTAAAAATGTCCAGTGATGAAGCACCCACAACTTCTGAATGCAAAGTTGTTCCTCTGGTTAATTGTCCACTCTGTTAGGAAGTTTCTCCTTAATTCCAGGTTGCTTCTTTTCTTGATTAGTTTCCATCCATTGTTTCTTGTCTTGCCTTCTGGAATTTGTCTTGCCTTCTGAAATTGTCTTGCAATTTCAGTGCCTGCCTGCCAGCCTGCCTGCCAGCCTGCCTGAATCAGACCTAATTTAAGAACAATTTTTACAATGGTTGTTAAATGAATCCTACACTCATTAAGTGAATTCAGCTTCCCAAATGGGCAGTTTTTTTGACAGAAAATGGCAAAATGCTGCAACCAGTGTATTTATGCTGCACTCCTAAATGTCAGCCAGTTGCCAAGGGACTGAATTGCAATCACCTGACAATGGGCATGGCACAGTGATTGAAAGTGTCAGTATAGGACATATATCACTTTTTCCAAAGCCATCATAACTTTGAAACGAATGGTCAAAAATAAGGGACTATCTGCATGGGATGAGGGAAACTGTGTTACGCAATTTTGGAGGAGGAAAACAGTATTCTGTTGTAACTGCTATAAAGAAAATTGGAAATTGCTTTTTTTTAAAGTATTTCCTTTTTTTGATCTGTATCCCTTTTTCTTTTAAGAAACGTCTTTTTTCAAGCTTGGTTCCATTTCAGCTGTGAAATCAGACTTCTGTAATGGAAAGGCTGGATGTCTAGAAGTGTTCATGCCAGGCATAGCATTTGGGGAGAAACCTGACAAATTTCAGAAAGAAGTATATAGAAATATCAAACCAATCTCGTTTAAATTCGTGTAAGTCTTTATAACTTTGTTGTTTGGAGCGAACATTAAATGACATTTGCAAGCAAATTACAGTATTGTGGTCCTCCCCCAAAGCTACAATTGTTGCATCCTCATGAACCACGTGATTAAATCCAGATTTCTTTCTTTTTCTTCTTTTTATCCCAAGGCTTTGTAAGGGGATGAAAATAAAAGGCAGAGAATTGTTATGATTTCTGCAGGCATTTTTTACCTTTTCACAGTTCCGTGATACACTAAATCACACACAAAGCTTCCCAACAATTCTACAATCGGGTTGTTTCGTAGCTGTAAAATCAGCCTGATTCATCCCAAGATTCAGTCAAATGTGTTACATATCTGTAATATACATGTTAGTTTCATCTCATACTATCCTATCCTACCCTCTCTACCCTACCCTACCCTACCCAACCCATTCATTTTTTATTTATTCTCATTGCATTTCAATCACTTGGCAATTTGGATTGGTTCTATCCCTTTTTCTCATACAATGAAGGTGCTTAAAAAGATTAGATTTTTCTTGATAAAAACCTTCTCATTAAGCCCCTCATTCTCCAAAACATGTAGTATACATCCCACACTCTCCACAACATGTAGTATACATACATATACATACACACACATACTATACACACACACACATACACACACATATATACGTTACACAGGTCCTCGGTTAATAACTAATCACTTAGTGTCCGTTTGAAATTACAACAGACTTCCCCAAAGTTACTTACAACCCATTTTCAAAGTTCTGATGGATTCACACACACATACAGTACATATATCCCCACAGTCACATGCCCTTAGTAACTGGCTCATCTTTATGATTGTCCCATGACTACAATTTTTGGCATTTTTTGCTTGGTTTCAGCATTTACTTCCTCCAGCACTCACAAAGGGCTTGCTTAACGACTGCTGTGCCCCTTAATGACCAAGGCAAAAAAGGCCATAAAATTGGGAGCGGTCACGTGGTGACCTGCTTAATAATTGCCATGGCTTACAACCATAATTCCTGATTTAATTACGGTCATAAGTAAAGGACTACCTGAGCACACAGAGAGACACTTAAATAAGAGCAGTTGAGAAGTTTTCCCATAGTCTTCAGTTTGTTCAAGTCAATTGAAAGCAAAGCCTTTTTAACATGTGGCTAACGTTATAGCCAATGAATTAGGGATTTTCCTTATCAGTTGAACTACTAAAATGGGGAAGGAAATCAAGGAAATAAAAAATGCCTGGCATAAATAAACGTGGACACCTCTCAACCCCATGAGTATATAGGCAAATATTGCAAACATTGGCTGGCAGCCTTACATCTCTAACTAATAAACTTACAACAAGTCTAGAGCAAAAATAGCTCCTCCCCTTTTTCTCTGGGGAAAGAAAATTCTGGTGCTTGCTAATTCAGAGGGAGAACCACAGGAAAAGGAGTCGGAAAACCTGTGCCAAGAATACCAGGTGTACTTTCTGGCTTCACTTGTGAGCACATCCTTCCCAGCCGTAAGATTAGCATTGTTTACCTTTTCTATTATTTTCTCTAATTAAACTCAACATGCATATCTATCTGCCGGAGATTTCTTCCAACTTGCTGGATAGAAAAATCTGCCCACGGACTGTTAAAAATAAAAAAAAGATGTATTGGTTTTATTAGACATGTTAAGCATATGCTTGAAATCACTTTTCCCATTAAAAAAATTCCTGAAAAACCTTCATGTAGACAGGATTATGCTTTTATTCTGTTTCATTGTTTTAAAAAAATGTTTGGTATTGATGTATGTAATATAAATTGTAAGACAGTAAGCGTCAGCTTGACCGGCAGTAAACATGGGTGCATTTTCTGATTTAGAGGGAAGTGTTAGCATTGCTGGCAGATCCTGCCTGCCTGCCTGCCTGCCTTCTTTCCTTCTTCTAATACAGGGGTGCCCAACCACCACCACCCCGGCCCATGGACCAGTACTGGTCCGCAGCATGCCAGAAGCCAGGCCACGCAAACAGAGCCCCATCCAGGGATGGGCTGCTGGGGGTTCACAGGGGTTTGGGCAGACCCTTAGCAAAGATTCTGCAGAGTTCACCGAACCGCCAAATCCCACTCCTGACTGGCCCCATCCACCCCACCCTGCCCCTCCCAGGAGTCTCAATGCAGCCCGTTTTGGATGCAGGTAAGTGCAGGGCACATGCGGAGGCTTGGGGAGGCTGGAAACAGGCCTGTTTCCAGCCTCCAGAGAGCCACCACAGCACGGGGAGGCCTTTTTTGCCCTCCCAGAGGCTCAAGGAAAGCCAGGTAAGGTGAAAAAAAGGAGAAACCCCCAGTGTGGTGCAGGAGGCTGACCAGTCCACACCCACCATGGCCACACCCACCCATCAACTGGGCAGCGAACCCGTTGCTGAAATTTTTGAAGCCCACCCCTGGCCCCCATCCATGGGATGCAAGCAGCACACGAAACCATGCCCGCTTTAGTTCACAGAAAAACCTCTCTCCGGTCCCTGGTGCTCACCACTGCTCTAATATAACAATTCTTGATTGATAGATTTAAGTGTGCCCTTCCCTCTGGGCACATTAATATTCTTAAGGGTTGCACATACTTTGAAGAAGTGGTTTGGCTGCTTGAAAACTTGCATCAAACTCAGGTTGCTTTAGGATTGTGATTCATTAAAGCAACCGGATCTTTTTTCAGGCTCAAGTGCATTTTAATGAATGTGAGCTGTGCTCACATAAGATCCAAATCTTATCTTCCAAAACGTTTTTGAAGTGTGCACATATATATATTACGAATTAAAGATTATAATGAAGAATCTGTTATAGCCATTTGTCTGAAATGATACAGGATCTCCTGCTTTAGCAGTGGGTTCGATTTCCAACTCTGTTGTTCTATTAAATGTCATGTAACTGCCTGTGTTCATTTATGTCATTTTTGGACAACATGTTCATCTTCGTTACAAATAATAAAAAAAGAAAATAAAAGTTCATCTTTCTCATGCTACCAATTCACAATCCCTGGGATATGTTTTTATGATCGGTGATCAGAGAACTAGGTTATTTATGATTGCTCCCCTATATCATGAATGTAGCCAGCACCAAACAGCCAACCACAGCATCATCAACAGTCATACAGTCTTTCTTAAAGGCTTTGAGTTATACGACATCTCCGGGGGACTAATCAGTTTAAATGAGGGGTTGGTTACAGCAATAGAATCTTTCTGGCCATTGATTCAGTAGTTTCCCTTTGATCCCTCTGCCTTGCCTAATCCAACCACAATGTAATAGCTTGTGTTGCTTTGTTGTTGTCGCAGTTCTTGAACTTGCCTTGTCCCCATACGTATTCAACTCATTTTCATGTCTCTTATTAGAACGGCATTTTGGATTTGATCTGATCTTAACTGCAATAGTCCCCGTCCCCCCTCCTTGTCTTTTGGTTCCTTTTTTTCTGAATATTTGTGCTACTCAACCCATAGCCTCAGGTCTTTCAACAAGGTTTCATAATGTCAGAGGCTTGTGAGTTTCCTATGCACTCTCTGAATACCGTTCGGACAGATGATTAATGATTTTAATGGGCACTTTTGACTTGGTGAGAGCTTCTACAGAAGTATCTACTATTTCTAATTTTCTACTTTGCTTCAAAAGTGGTGATTTGAGAGAAATGTCCTCTTCAGGAGGTATAGCACAGGACAATGTATGCCACTTAGCCCAGCTCTTGAAGGCAATTCTTTTTACAGCCGACACAAATGACAGTGTGAACTAAGATGTACAGACACAGCAGCTCAGGGTTTTGTGACTGAATGAACAAAAAGCCTTGTGCAGAAGACCCACCTTTAAAAGATAGGCATAAGGTTTACCCCCCTGCAGGGATGTGTTTATCAACAGAATAAAACAGGTTAAGTATTCTCTGCGTGTTTGCTTCTTCCACTTGATAAAAGGAATAATGGATATATTTGTCTATTTCGTCTATCTCTAGGACTGTAAGGAGGGGGAGGGGAAGTTTCTTTGCATTATCCAGGGAATCTAATCATGTTTTTTTGCTACTGTCTCTCTTTCCTCCTGGGGGAAACACCAGTTCTTCAGGCTTTGTTCAAAAAAACAATTTCCCATTGCTCAAGATTCAGTCAGTGAATTTCTCAGTTCCTTTCTCCCACTCTCCCCTCTCCTGTCTTTTTTTTTAATATATTACATTTGAGCAAATTTTTTACTGACAACAGAATGCTTTGCATTCAGCCCCTGAGAATGAAGATATCTACCTACCTAAGCTCAACCGTTCCTATCAATTCTTCTACTCTCCCCTCCCCTCTTCTCTTCCTATAGTGAGATGCATCTTGTTCATAATTTTCAGCTGATTTCCAATTATTACCAGAGATTTACTCCTCCCCAAGTTGTGAGCTTCTCCTTCTCCATGGCCCATTTAAGATATTTGTCAGGAGCCTCTACAATATTATTTCTCTTTCCTTGTTGTCTTTAAGGCAGAGGTGGGGAGGCATAGTCAGGTATAATTCTGTCATATAGATGCAGCAGACTTTACTGCTGATCCAAAATTTTGTTGAGGAAGAGTTGAGGAAGCAACATTATAGTTTTGTTAGGTTTGCTTTTTCCCCGTAGCTGTAAATTCATTTCAGGGTCAGTTTGTGAATCTAGTCCACATAAGCAGCAGCAGCAATGACAACAGCTTGGAAAATCATATAGATTTTCATCTGCATTTTTTTTCCCAAATGAACACATTTATTTCATGGGTATATTTTCTGAAAATAAGGTTTGGGTAATTTAACATGTTTTTGTGCATTCTTTTCCTTAACGCATGGGCTTTGTGTGTTTTTCCTTAATACATTAATATCTATGTCCATTTTGAGAGTTCCAAGTCTATTACAAAGTTGTACAAAGTGCAGATTTCACGATAGTACAAAGGTGCTTTCTGTAGGCTTAGGCAACATGAACTGACAAAGTCTGCTTAAGAGTTTGGCACCAGTATTTTTTTTTTTTACTCCCACCTAGTCCTTAGGCCTCTATCACTCCTACCCTTCCACTTGTCCTTTCCTTGAAGCCACACTGCAGGTAGCCCATGAGCCATAAGTTTCATAAAGCCCTCTGGAGCTCTCGTGTGTCTCTTAGGCGCTGAAATACAATTGCGCCAGGCAAGAGATTGTACAAGAATATCACGGAGAATTTAAAGATTCACTACTCCTCAATAATCTTACAAGTGTGTGTGTGTGTGTGTGTGTGTGTGTGTGTGTGTGTGTACACGTGGGTGTGAGAGGGAGAGAAATGAGAAAAAATGGATGTGCAAGGGTTATGCTCCATTCACTCTCATTGCCCTCCATCTATTTCATCAGGCTCTGCGCATCCAGCAACCCAGATATTTCTCTAGAAAAGACAAAAGGAAAAAGGAGCAGCAGGTTGGTATCAGCGTCCCTTTGCTTCAGTCATGGTTCACTTGCTTGACTACAACAAATGAACATGCAGTTGTTAAAAATAGATATGACACAAAAGAATGTACTAGGTCTCTGCTCACAGCTAAGGAGATCACAAAGGGAAATGTGTAAAAAGAATGAATAAGGCAGGTTTAGATGGTCCCCATTATCTGTGGTCTGGTTATCTAGAGTTTCACATGTCTATGGTTGATTGAGAGCAGATTTTAGTAACTAATAAATTTTAGTAATTGTTTGTTAGATTTACATCCGGCCAGCAGAATGGGTCTGGACTTGGGACGGAAGTGTGATGACCTGAGAACCCCAGTTGCATTGGAAGTGGTGCTCACCTGGAAGGGACTCAGATACTGATCCCCGTGCTGGATGGGGAGGCACCCAAACCCAGGGGGCGTGTCACGCTCGCAGCGGTTGAACCGTCAGCAAAATTTAGATGGGTGTAGCCCTGGGGGGGAACCCAGGGCTGCAAGTGCATTTGAAGGGTTGATGATCAATGTGTGCAATTCACATTAATTCTAGCAGCTAGCTGATTCTTCATCAATACACAAGCTGAGTGATCCACCTAACCCTACCTAACTGTTTATAAATCAAGAAAGGAATAGGGTGGCAAAGTGGTTAGAATTCAGTATTGCAGGCTAACTCTGCCCAGATCCTGGAGTTCGATGCTGATGGGGCACAAGGTTGACTCAGCCTTTCATCATTCTCAGGTCAGTAAAATGAGGATCTGGATTTTTGGGGCCTGACTCTGTCAGCCACCTAGAGAGGGCTGTAAAGCACTGTGGAGTGGTATGTAAGTCTAAGTGCTATTGCTATTGCTATATAATGCTCTTACCTCTTATTTTCTCCACAACAACAATCCTATGAGGTGGGTTGAGCTGAGTTGAAAGAGCGTGACTGATCCAAAGTCACCCATGCAGCTTTTATGCTTAAGGGAGATTTTTAACTCAGTCTCCCAGTTTCTAGCCCAGCATCTTAAGTACTCCACCAAATTGGCTCTCTCACATAAAGACTTTTGAGATTCTACAAGTTTGGCCCTGTTTTTAATTACTTTATACATGCACCCAATGGCAAACAGACTTTGATGCATGTATAAAATATATATTTTAAGGACTGGTATTAAATTATATGCAGATTGTAATTTGCTCCTCCTTTTCCTCACACCATTGCAGTAGATCTTGCTGAATCAAGCCAGTTGTGAGACATCAGATGGCTTCCTAGAAGCAGCTGGTCTTCTTTGAAGCTGCTCACTCAACTGATGTAGAGGGAAAAGGGAATGGCCTTGAAAGGACAGGGGGAACAGCCATCACAAGGCAATAGACAAAAGAAACCTGAGCCTGGGCTAAGAATGTAATATGGGTAAGCATCTCAGACATCTGACATCTCAGACATCAAGATAAGCCCCTCCTGGGAGTCATCCTGCTGAAGCTTCCAACATCTCCCAGAATTCCTAGTCTGTAATAGCTGGAATTTCTGTGGTTGAAGAATTATTTGGGTTTTACTTTAGGGATTATTTTCACATTTCAAAAGAAAACATACTCTGCCTTAGAGACTATCCTTTTCAACCCATGGCTTGCTATGAGGCAAAACTACTTCCTCTTGTTGACTGGCATGAGAAAAATCATTAATCACTGTAACTTATTTCTGTACAGACTGCAATGAAATTTGCATTTCATAGGTATGCGCTTCTTTTCAGAAAAAATATTTACACCATGATATTGCATCTATTAAATGTCAGATATAAATGTATTAAAGCTTCCCCGCATCTACTCTTGCATAGACAACATGGATGAACCATTGGGAGGATATGAAGCAGGCTTCCTACTTCTCTAGAAGACAATGTCAAAACTTACTAGGTTCTCATTTGCTATTTGGAGGAAGTAAGGAACGTTCCTCTTCCAATGGTATGTAATGTCCCCTTGGAAAATGGCTATTTCACTGGACATTCATCATTTTTTTATTTTAATATGTCCCCATTTGCTGTAAGCAAACAATTTGTCATATAAATATATTATGACAGCAAGCTCAGCAAGGTGACAGCAAGTAGGACAAATATTATACACACTTGGAGACCCAAGACATATGGAAGGCACTGTTTAGGGAAGCTTGCTCTAAGCCCTCATAAATAGGAACTTTTCCTTAAAAATGTTCTACAGAGCTGTTCTGCCTACCATAGGTGAGAATAAAGAGATGCAACAAATTCTCTGTCTTCTTCAGGTGATAGTGGTCTCCAGGGTAGAAGAATGCTCCTAAACTGGATCAGAGATTGCTGGCCCAGGGCAAGAATAGAGGGGCCAGTTGCTGCACAGGCATCAGTACCAGTGTCTGGTGGCACAGCAGGCATCCTCTTCCTCTTTTTCCACTTCAGAGAAGATAACTCCTAATACCAGGCCCTAACATTCTCTGATAAGAAACTCAAACTATCCTACCGTCAGAAAATGAAATTGGAGAGGCATCTGAGAAAGAAACAGTAATAGCAGTATGGCTGGGCAGTGCTTCAGATTCAGATACATATCTGGAGTTAAGATTGAGCAGTGAAGAGGTTATGTTTGCTGGTGATATCAAATTGTAGATTGATTGATTTGTTAGATTTATATCCCATATTTCCTCCAGGAACTCAAGAAGGCTAGAAAAATCGAAAAGGGATTTGTTAGGAGTTCCCAAGAGATCTAACCGTAAATAGACTTCACAATGCCAGATGCAGTTCAGGCTAAAGAAACACAAAGCAATATATATTGACACAAGAAACTCTAACTTCTCATATAAATTTAGGATATTTTTGCTAACTGTGACTGACCAGGAAAGGGATCTTGGATTCACAGTAAGCAGCTGAAAAGAAATATCACTCAGTGTTCAGCTATTGTAAAAAGGCAAATTCTGTAGTTTAAGTTATCAGGAAGAAACTCAAAACTCAACGACTGGCATTTTTTAACTCAGAGTGAAGGCAAGAAGAGAAGACATGGCAAAAATAAATCATGCATAATTAGGACACAAGGAAGTGTTTTGTCCTCTTATATAATGAATGATGTACCCACTGTCCATATTGATATATATGTGTTGATATGTTTTGATTTTATTTGTACGTGTGTTTCTAACCTAATTTACAGATCTTGGGATACTAGTATGCGTGTGTATGTGTATACACACACATACATGCATATGTACATGCACACACATACTAGTTGGAGACATTAATGATTAGAGCAGTCTATATAACCTGGTATGTTAGTAAATAAATAAATAATTTATCCCTTTCTCAGAAATATTAAAACATGGGCTCATCTACTGAAATGAAATCCAAGGAAAATCTGGAAAGATGGAAGAAAACGCTTTATTTTTCCATATAGCGCTGAGTTAAGGGGTGAAATTTGCCCCTGACAATTGTGTTATGGCAGCCAATTTAACTGGTTGCAATGGTTCAGAGGTTCAGGCTATCCATGGCTCATTGCTGTTGCTTATTACTTCCTATATCTTCCTATATCACAGGCAGTGTGCAATAATATTGGTTGCTGAAAAGTAACAGGAGAAGCCCTCCAGGCTTGTGTGCCAAGTGCATCCAATTGGCCATTATGGCCACTGAATGCTGGCTAGATGGCATAACCCCTGGTCTAACAGGGCTCTTTGGATCTTCCTGTGGAAATGATGGGTTTGTGTCAGAGTCCAGGAAAGAGACAAGGATATTTGGGGAAATAAATGGCCTTCACATGAGCCAAAAGCTGTTTATTTTTTCCTAGATCATCTGGTAATTACGATATATATCTGACTTACCGAAGAATTTTTTTTAAAAAAGTCTATCCTTCAAGAAGTCTTCAAAATATCTAGGTAGATTTTTGAAATGTTATATGCCATCAACCTGTTGCTGAAGAAAAACCAGCAGGATTAAAGTGAGTGCTAATTAATCTATTAGCATTTGATGTTGTTTTGATCTTAGCATACAAGTTATCCTTTTAGTTTTTATGTTTAGAGTATACTTTGATATACATATCTCTGGTTTGTGTAAAAGCATGTGTCAAGACCCATCCTAAATCTTTTGAAGACAAAGCAAAATAAAACCCCAAGAACTCGTTCTATTGTCATTATTGTTCAGGACTGTTAAAGATGGAAGGGGCTCCTTTCTCTCTCTCTCTCTCTATTTGAAAGGGGCATCTAAATGAGCTGCCATCATTTCCCAGAATTAGCTTAAGTGACAGTCACTTTGTACACACATGTTTACAGTCAAGAGCAGATGGTGCAGCTATTGGATCAGTTTCAACACCACTCCAGTGCATGCAGCCAAGCCAGAGATTGGAACAAGACACGATGACAGATAAATACCCATATTCTGTTGTTGATCTTCTGAAATATGTGTTAGTTTTGCTCTCAGGAAACAGGTAGTTGGGTCCTGTGCCAGCTGTCAGTATTTTTAAGCTGGCTTCCTAGTTTTTTGTTTTTTGTTTAAAGGAAAAGACACAAGGACTTCATTATTTGGCAGGTGAGGAGAAGAGGAATCTACAGATAATCACCAAGGGCATTATTTCACTTGCCAAATTATTTATAAAAAGCAGAAGGAGAAAAGATTTGCATGCCCCCAAGGTGAGTTTTGATCACAGCAATCCATATTTACCCATACGTGATATAATAAATGAGGATTATTGACAGCAAGGAAGTAAACATTCATTTTTAAGTTCAAGAAAAAAATGCATCATAACTGACTGGTTTTGACACATTTGCTAGGGCAGTAGGGGGGTTAGGTGGGAATGGTGAACTAGTCCAAATATATTGCCTATGCTATGAAACATACAAACTCAGTGGATCAACGTGTGGCAGGGAACAAAAGGCAGCTTGGGGCACACAGAGTAGGATAAAACACAGTAAGTGTGTTTTTGTTAGGCTCCAAAGGCAAATTTTTGCATGGTTTGGGTGCTTAAAAAAAAAAAATCCTGCCAAGTAATCCAGATCAGGAAACTGACTCCACTGGATGACTAGAACTATACTTTATTGAGATAATCTTTAATAACAGAATTTTGTTTATTATTTATATTTAACAAATTTATAGGACTGTCCAGCTCACATAAGGTTCCACTTGCACATCCGATTGCATCTTTCCTCCCTTCTCTCTTATTCTTCAGTGGATCAGGGAGGAGCCAGTCTGGGTTTCTTTTTAACATTAACCCCTTTCCTAGGACTTAAATACATATGTAACAGTTTCTAACATTCTGTTTCAAAGCCACCTCCCAGGCTCTCTATAGTACGGATGCCTCAATAGCTAAAGGATCCTTCTGGCTAACTGCGTCTTTCCCATATGAGTCTTTTGTTATGAAAGCCCAACTTATCATAACTAAGAAGTTATTATAAGTCACCTAGATTCGCTGTGAGCGAGTAGGTGGCTATATATATATTTTCTAAATAAATAAATAAATTTTAAAAGATCAGCTGAATCTGAAAAATATGTGAATGCATTGTTACATTAAGGCAAACCAGATTCTGTTCAAAGAAAAATCGGATGCTGCGGTTTGCGGAGGCAAGGAACACTGACAAAAGTTTCCACAAATTCACTTCTTGCACATTAATCATATAACTTTGATTGGGAGCCACCCAGAGCTAGTTATAAGATGGGAAGATACAGTATATAAACATTTTAAATAAATAAACTTTGCCCCCTCATGAAAAGGAAAAAAGGTGTACCACACAGACCCTCATAATCTTACCTCATGAACCTGGTTAACTTTCTGGGTTGGCCAATATCCTTTCATGTTTAATTCTGGATCATTAGCACAATCCTAGCAGTCATTAGGATATCCAGTGGGGTGCTTTGCTTTGCCATAGGCTTGAGCAAAATAGCTCCTTGAAATGGCTTCATGAAACAGCACAGTTCCTTGCTTTACTTTGCCTCTTCTAGTCAGCCATTTGGAATAGCAAGTAGAGGCTCGTGAGCTCTGGCAGTGCTGGAGGAGATTGTAAACGAATCTCCATGAAGCACTTTGTCAAAGCAAATCAATGAGGTGCATCACTTCATCTTTGTGGCAAATCAGAGCTGCCTTTCATAGATCTAACAGCTCGGTTCCATGACAATTGAAACTATCTAATGCTCAGAATAATAGATACTTGCCCTTTTTAAAAAAATAAATAAATAAAATTAAAGAAAGCCAAGTCCCCACAGGGTACAGAGATTTAACACTTGGAATCTAAGTTGAGTGATGTTTTTCTCAGTGGAGCAATGGCATTTTGGCAAGAGCAGGAGAAAATTCAGTGGTAGGTATCAATAATGAGCTCAAGCTGATCTCCCATTCAGGCTGGATTATCTATTTAAAGTAACTTTTGAAGAGCTTTAAAAATTGTACCATCTCCAGCAAAAGAATAGAAGGCCTAGGACACTTGTTCAGACAAACTGCGCTGGTTATTAGGAACGTGCATATCGGAGAATGGGCGGGGCTTCATAGCAGCGGCACGGGATCTCCATCGGCTCTCCGATGGGGGGTCCCGAATCGAGCG
>JANHFL010009792.1:187149-201868 GCA_032468155.1 Oxyrhabdium leporinum | reverse complement strand
CAGTCAGGAAAGGCTTGTCGGAAGAGTAGGGTCTTCAGCTCCCGGCGAAAGGTCTTCAAATCCGGGAGCCTCCAAAGTGCGGGGGGTAGTTCATTCCAGATATAGATTGTAAGTATGCAGGAAAAAGAACACAGGCCTCTCTTCCTTATATACACACCTGTTTCTCTCTGTAATGTTGGTTTCAATTTACAAGCTCGGTGTTCCCACTATTTTAGCTTGACCAGTTAATCAGAAAAGTCTCCATTTACCTATGACATCTCATCCCTAATAGCATAGTATTACTGAAAATTGGAACAACTCTTATTTGAGGGAGGGAGGGGATTCTTTTTTAACTTCGTTTTGATATAAGTAAGTGCAAATCAGAGTTGAGACATGCCAGCTGGAGCATCCTCCCACCCAGGGAGTCAATTGCTCTTGGGGAATTGGGTTTGATAATTGAATTCCCTCTCTCTCTCATCATTTAGCAGATCAGCTACTATATGTTGAGCTGCTGTTATTCATGACATCTCCCCGATTCATTTTTTTTTTTCCTCTTGTATTTTGAAATCACTGCTAATTTGATTTCCTTGCTTTGGTTGTCTTTCCTGTCTTTATTAAATGGCAGCGGGGGAAGTGAATGCTGACAGAGGGGAGTGTGTATTTGTGTGTGCACACGCTTACAGCAATCATCTCCTCTGTATGAAATTGGATTCCTTCTGCATTCACGCTTATTAAATTATGCCCAGTGGAAGAAAACACATTAGTCTGCAAAAATAGATAATCCTTAGAGATTATTTTAACCCCTATCTCTCGAGATGCTTTCAAATGTCTTCACTGAAGGAAACATTAAGCTGACCTCCCAAGAAGCACACATCTAGAGCATCTGGAGAATTTGCACACCAATAAAGCAGTAGCGTTTCTTCATTTCTTGGAAGATGAAGGTGTATTTCTTCCTACTTAGCTGGAATAAACATTCATTTCTTGTTATCCACCGAGATGCATTTCTATTGCATTGTTTTCTCTATCAGGAGGAATATGCAAAAGAAGAGAAGTGCAAAATTTACATACAGTGATTTTTCTTACGTCTGAGATCTTTGTTTTTTTAAAAAATGACACCCCTAACACAGCAGTCACAGGTGTACAGCCACAATATTTTGGAAAAATTAAGGATCTGAACATTTTTCTTTTGGGCTAGCATAAAACATATATACTGTCAGATGTGGAATGGTTTACTGTGGCTACACAAATTCAGAATCCACAGGTTATTACAGCGAAAGGAAATCGAATCACATTCTCTTTATTTCCCAAACTGAGATTGTCTGTTTAGAGTGGGGGAAACAAGAGTCATGTGTAAACCAGCCCTTTAGTTTATGCATCTTTACAGGATCCTTAGTTTTTAGAAAAATTAGACAACCAGTGCCCTGCTGGGTCATCATTTCAAAGATATTTCCTTATCTAAACAGAGAAACAGAATGACCATAGGGGGGCAAAAAAGCAGAGGAAGCAGGAGCGATTTCTGACTTCCTGCCAGCTTCCCCATTGACGATGCATGAGGGAAGCTGAAAGGAAGCATTAGAAATCACTCCTCCTCCTCTCCCATGGAACTGCCTGCCACTTTGCTGAGGGGAGGGGGAACAGGGAGACATGGACCAGAAGAAAAACTGCTCTCCTGCTTCCCTTTCAAGCATGTCCTCAAGATCCTCCTCCCTGCAGAGACGAAGAAAGCTCATCCACTGACCGCCAGCGCCTCCCAGCCAGTCCTGCCTCAACAGCAGGCATCCAATTTACTCCCTTAATCCTTCTCTTGCTATTCACCACTGATAAAAGATTTCAAATTTCAGCCTCCATTCCAGAGCAGCCAATCATTGCTTTCCCATCAGGTTTACTGCCATCCAATTGGGTGCAGGGTCAGAGAATGGTGGGAAAGAGGGCTGGGATATGGCCCTCCCATGTTTCCTGGCAACTTGCAACATGCAGGTTTCTGGGAAGTGTAGTCAGAAGGTGCAGCGGTGCTGAAACGAATTTGTCGGATTTCAGTCCCATGGGTGTAAAGTATTCTGTAAGTTAACCCATTTGAAGTACCTTGGTTCAAAAGTTGTCACCCTATTATGCATTGCTTTGTGTAATTAAAGTTTACAAACAAACATGGACGTTGTAGAAGTGTATAGATTTTGTAATAATGCATTTGCACATTAGAACAAAAAAGAGATTAAAAGATGGGATATGCAGGACAAGAACTTTAATGTTGCTACAACATTAATACCCGAGTACCACAAAATGTACTGTACATTTGACTGGAAATCCTTGAAAATCTCTATTTTAGTACAACTAAATTTGGTCTAACTTAAAATGTACCTGAATCATTAACTTTAACTGAGGTTAATTCAGCATTAATTGACAATTCAAGGTGATTTTGATATAAACAAACAACTTCCTTGAAAGTGATGCCTGTTTCTTGGCCTGTTGCTCTTTTCCTGTAAGTCATCTATGAACATTGAAAACAAACCCAATCCTAAATCCCCTTGCTTGGAAGAAAGTTTGCATCCTCTTTAGTTTGACAGGGTATGCAGGAGTATTGCAATCTAACAGCTGGAGAAAAAGTCTTTTCTTTGAATGACAAGATTAAGATCCATTATCTCTTTTTTTTTCCTTCGATTATTACAGACCCATTTGTGTTGCTGGCCCTTTGTTAATCTTACTAGCAATTTGCAAGTAAACCTTTTTTACACTTACATGCCAAAATGACTTATTTTGCAAAGGGCTTTGCTAGTGTGATCAACTCCAGTGAAATGCTATTGAAATGGCACAGCATTGCTGATTAAAAGTCATTTTTCAGTGGTCATCAAAGTTATTAGTTCAAGAGTAGTCCTTGTAATTGCCCTTCTGGCTCTCCATGTGATGCAGCTCTTTGTCTCCACTAGAGATCACCATTGAACTAAGTCTTAGATTGGGACACTTCAAATAAAATTGTCCTCACCTTTGATGTTTCATTATTGGAGGGAATATTCTGAATTAATCAAGGATCTTCACTGGACCTTTCTAATCAACTGAAAATGTTTAATTTCTATAACACTATTTCTTGCATGTGGATGCGCGCGCGCGCACACACAATTCATTTATTCATTCTGAACACAATGGCCGCATGGTAGGTACACCTTAATGAATGTAAAACAGAAGTCTGCATACTGTTTGCAGTTAGGGGAGAAACTGAGCACATGGGAACACAAGCCACTGATGGCACTGCAATTGACAGAGGAATGGAAATCATGCTTCCCGAGTGTTCTTTCTTTCCAAATCTAACTATATAATCTATATAATATAATCATATAATCTAATTATATGTGCATCTCTGCCTTTAAAAATGCAATCTGTTTTCATCAGATCATTCAGCTCTTATTGGAATCGAAGAAGTATAATTTTACATAACTCTCCCCATTTCACAGGCATAAAGGTAAAGGTAAATGTTTCCCCTGTCCAGTTGTATCCAACTCTAGGGGTGGTGCTCATCTCCATTTCTTAGCCGAGGAAGTCAGTGTTGTTGAAAGACCCTTCTGTGGTCATGTAGCCAGCATGACTATATGCTTAGGTGCACAGTACATAGCAAACCCAATTCATCACCGTCATCACCCTCATCCTCTTCTCTTATGAGCTAACATCTCTCCCTTCTCTTTGGTCCTATAATATACAGTATTGTCATTAAATTGGCAAATGGCTATACAAGTAGAACCAGAGTTTATACTATCCCTCTTTAGTGCATCTTTTGATTTTGATTTTTAGTTATTTAAAGAATTTATAAAGCCTTCCCCAAAGAGATTCTGAAGCTGCCGTACTGCCCACTATCACAGTCACCACCCAAAATTGTTGCTTTAAGGAATTGCAGACAGGGGGTCCACTGGAATCAGAGTGTGCTCCAAAGCACCTTACTAGAATTGAATCTGACATATTGCAGAACCTCACTAACTAGCTATTACTAGTTAGCTAGAAGCCATGCCTCCCTCTTCAATCTGTAATTTAATTATATTGACCTTCTTAATAGGATTGTTGTAAAGCAGGGATGCTCAATCTTTTCTGAGTCAAGGACTACATTCGGTCTTTGGATAGCATATTAGAGTCTGCATCCCAGAAATGGGCAGGAGAGTTGATGATATTTCATTGGAATGTATGCTTAATTACAGTTAAATATAATTAATTACATTTTGATAATATGGTAAGTCCCAACATACTTAATATTTTTACATTCTGTTACAAATACATTGTGATAGGAATTTCTGGAGGATCTTGAAGAAGCTGCCCCCAAGGCTTTGAGAACCCTAAAGCATGCTGGCCAGGGAATTCTGGGAGTTGAAGTCCACACATCTGAAAATGGTGAAGATTGAGAAACACTGCTCTAGGTCAACCTGGGAATTCAGGGAATTATAGTCTCATCAGCTCTGTCAGACCCCCAAGTTAGAGAAAGCTGTGCTCAGTATTATTTCTTTGCAAAGAGTTGATTTTAATGAAAGGCAACTTGTTCTTTCAATATTACTTTAAAAAAAAAAAGAATCATCCCTACTTTGAGACAAAAACAGAGATAATAAAAACCACAAATGAAAATAACACCACCAGCCTGAATATCAGGATTTAGGAATTTACCTCAGATGGTTTAATCTCTGTTCTCTATACGAGTGGGTAGAAGATTCCAGAGACATGAAGCGATTCATTTGCTGGTTTTCTAGTGCTTTGATAAACCTGCAAGAAGACACTGGGATGTGATCACCTAGCAACCTTACTAGATTTTCAGAACAGGTGATCCAGTGGTGCTTAAAATATAATATTTTAAGCAGGGGTGCTTAAAGTATAATATTCGGGGAGGGGGAAGGAAATAGTCTCTGAACTAGCCAAACAATGGTTTAACAAATATCATATATTTGGAGTTTACATTAATAAAAGAGCAACTTCTTCTCATACAATTGTTCTGACAAAGCTGGAAAACATGGATCCAAGTTTTCTGGAATAGGGCTAGGTTTAAATCCTGACCCAGATGAAACAGGCCATCTTGCCACCGGTCCACGTCCACTAGGGCTGATATCCTTTGAAGGACAGCCTGAAGTTGCTGCTTGGGAAGTATCTGTCCTCCTAGGTACCCCAGGCAAGAAACTCAACTAGATGAGATAAACCTACTTTATTGTAAGGCTACATTAAGAGAATCTTGCAAATCTGAAGATGCAAACTTCCCATCGTTACTTGTAACCCCCTGAATAATTAAGAGCAATAGCAGTTAGACTTATATACCACTTCACAGTGCTTTGCAGCCCTCTCTAAGCAGCTTGCAGAGTCAGCATATTTCCCCCCAACAATCTGGGTCCTCATATTACTGACCTCGAAAGGATGTAAGGCTGAGTCAGCCTTGAGTCAATTAAGGATGGTCCTTCTTAGATTTCTTCCTTTGACAGTTAATCCATTAGGGGTTCCTATCTCTCTTGTTTGATTGTTTCCTAGGCAGCATCTCTTCCTCTCACCACCACCCCCAAGGTCAGCCACACATTTCATTACAGCAGGGGTGGGGAATTATGGCCCTTTTATGATTTGTGGACTTCTGGGAGTTGAAGTCCACAAGTCATAGTGGCCACAGTGCCCTACCTCTGCATTACAGTGAGAGAGAGTTTGTCACCAGAAGCTGAGAAAGGGACACTTTAGTGTTGTGGTCATTCTTCACAGATTTCTAATTCATCAAGCATGATGGAGGAACCTGAGGAATAACTGGGGGGAAAATGTAGCATACACAATAAGGCAAGAAAGGAAAACAATGCATAAGAGCTGTAAACTATTGTGGATATCTGCCTGGGCTAATGTTGTTTTGAAATCTGATATCTAATTTCTATCCTCACTATTTGATTGAGTAGAAAGACAGGATGTAAACTAAATAATAAATAACAAATCCTGAAGGAGACTTTTGTTTTCAATCCCATTTTCAGAAGAATTATCATTCCAGGCTTTAGACTTGCTTTTAAATGTGTTGAGGGGATATTTTGAAACTACTGTAATGTTGCAAGGCAGAGGTGCCGGTGTGTGTTTTCCCATTACCGTAGCTGTTTGTACTTCCTGGTCTGCAAAAACAGGACATGGGAAGCTACTTATCTTTGGACTGGGCAATCTTAAACATCCCTCAGTTACTTTGCCCTAAGAAAAATAGAAGACTCCCATAAATGCCATTCCTGAGACACCCTCCTCTCCATCTTTTCGATTCCCTTTTCCATCAGATTAAAGTAGAAAGTTTGAAAAAAAAATGCAAAAGAAAGTTGCTGTACATTTACTGCAACTGCAGAAAATATCTCAGTGATCTGATCCAGCAGTGCGGTTCCCATTTTGATAGTGTCTCATGCCTATGTTTTATAGGAAATCTTTCAGGGTTGATGTGGAAAGTTCTTTTAAATTCTGCCACTGAGGCTAAAGTGTTAATCCAGAGAAAAGCCCTCCCTGAACTCATTCCCTGTACCTCTTAGGTATCATGGCACAAAGACAAATCATGTGCAATGGGTGGAAAGATTATGGTTTCTGGCAGCTCTTAATTAACATAATTCTATTAGAATCCTGCCTGGTGCTCTCGTTTTTATTTCCCTTGTTGTTTTTACTTTTTGATCATTCCCCGTGCCACTTTGAAATGGAGATAAACCAAGATGGCCCTAGGGCCCCCTTTGAAACGCAAGAACAACTCCACTTGCAATAACCCAAACTCCTGACACACCAAGACTGTTAAATCAAACTGGTTTGAGGCTTTAAGACAACTTTGTTTCATGGTGTGTTTATTTAAAAAATAATAATTTTGAAAGTCTATTCTTGGTAACATCGGGAATCAAACATACTTAAAAGCATAGATATTTCTCCCTGCCACCCCCACCCCCTCCTTTCCCACTGAGTCTAAATATTCTCTTTTATTTCCTATGTTTCATTATTTGACTTGAATATGAGAAGAAAATAAATTCCAGATTGTATAAGCAGAAGGGCAAGATAAATGGACGAATGATTCGTTTTCAGTAAATTAAGCATTCACCAATCAGTATGTTTGTAGGAGTGAATGAGGCGAGCAGGTCTTTTGAAACAAAAGCATCTTATTGTATGGGTGAACTTGGCAGCAGATAGAGGAATGTACACCAAGTGGCTTTGTAACAAAGCCTAAATGCAAAATAAAATTCACTTACACTGAACAAAGGAAACCCTGTAAACAGAAACAGTTGAGCTAAGTTTTAATGGGAAGTCCAAACTTTCTTCATCATATGCAAGCTGATCCTAACTATGTTTACTTGGCTTTCAATCCCTTTGTTTGCAACAGTTTTATTTCCAAAGCTAGGTTTGCCAACATTGCCTTATTATATCAAAACCACAGAAAAATCCCAGGCTGTTGACAGTTTTTGCTCAAGTCATTCATAATGGCATAGTGAAGTGTTGGCATACTCGTGAAATGAACTGGCAGTATTTAGGCAGATATATGAAAACATCACAAAACTAATTTAGATCCCATTTATATCTGTTCAGCTTTACAACCAATTCACACACTAATTGATTAGGCCTGGTACAGATTCAAAAACAATACTGAATACTGACAATACCAGGTCAAAGGCTGTTGTAGAAAAAGAGTATTGTCCCAAGTTCTCCTTATAAGTTTCCTAGAGATAGATACTGGAGAGAGAGAGAGAGACAGACAGACAGACAGACAGACAGACAGACAGACAGACAGACAGAAGGTTATTAATTTTTGGAAGAAATGGAGCACTGGATTGGATGGATCTTTTTCCATCAAGGTCAACCCCACCATGCAAACCAAACCAAGAAATCAACTTCATAGGAAGACTACAGGTACTTTTATTAAGATTGGGTATAGTAACAAATGAGTGGATGGGATGCTCTGTGAGGGGTAGCATCTCTGGTGAGACCCCTTTTTAAGGTTGCTCATCTACCTTTGGTCTCCATCTGGCACTCAACTCTCATCTGTGGCTCCAAGTAGGTGTGATATGCACAGCTGCCACACCCTGGTAAACAATGTCAACGGATGGACCAAACCAGGTGAGAGTAACTGATGGGTCTTTGACCCGTGGTGAAAAATGAAGTCTAGCCATGGCAAAATGACAAGAGGAGGCTGATCAATGCTCAAACAGGCAGGCCCAGGAGGCATTATGGAACACTAAGACTATGATAAGATACCAAGATTCTGGTCCTCCCTCTATCAGGAGGGGTCTCCAGCCATAATGGTTGTCTGTGCCACTGGATTATGGTCTCTTCTGCTGAGAGAGCGGAACTGCCTCTATACAATGATTGCTCCACTTAAAACTCCCTCATGCACAGGTTTCTGATGTGCATTTCACCTTCATCTACAACTCATCTGCAATTTATCTCATTTCCAAACCTCATTCTCTGTGATGATGGGGGAGTGATGAAACAACAGGTAGAGATGACTACATAGAGCACAAACCTGCACATGGATGATCTTTGGACCAGGGGTCATTCATCTCAGTACCCAGGGCAGCAGAGATATCCAAAGAATTGGGCAGTCCTTTTTAGGATAGCATTGCCCACACATGAGTTAGAAAAAGTACCCTAAATATTGCCTGCCTCGTAACATCTGGCTCTATGGTTGGCAGATCATCTTCTTAAAGGTCAAGTAACAAGAAAAACAAATCAAAGAAAACTCATCATTGGAGCCTGGGATGTCTGTAGACTGCTGGATAGAGACAAGTTGTCAAGGTCTGAAATATGAACAGCATTCAAAGCAGCCAAACTTCACCAGTACATCATTGAGATCATTGCACTCATTGAGACCAAGCTTGAAGATGAGGGTTCATTACAAGAAGCAGCAAATGGATATGATTCTTTGCAAAAGGAAACCACAGGCTGACAACAGAGGACTTATGGAGCAGGTTTTGCAATCAACATTTCTACTTTATCTTTAAATAAATGAATGTAGAATAAATGTATAAAGTCTATATTAACACAATCTTGAAGGTCTGAAAGTACAAACTTCCCACTACTGTTCTTTTACTGTCTGATCAATTAAGGCAATCTTTTCCAAGTTTCTTTCTCTAACTGTTAAGTGATTGCTCTTGTTTGATTGTTCCCTAAGCAGCATCTCTTTCCCATGTCCCCCAAGGTTATCCACACATTCCATTACATTCCCTGCTCTGATGAGATTTTTTTTTTTAAAAAGATCTCGCAGATGAAGTAAAATAAAGCAACAGGGCAGGGTGGTATTCCTGCAGAGATCTACAAAGCACTAGACCCAAACACCTTACAGGCTTTCCAAGTTTCTTGGAAGACATCTGGCTCACAGAGGAGATTCTTGATGACTTCTGCAATGCCCCTCAATGTGGCTCTCTATAGAAATAAGGGAAGCGAGTCAGATTTTAGAAAGCACAGGGGTATCTCACTGCTGTCCATTGCAGGCAAGATCTTTGCCCACGTTCTCTTGAACAGACTTGTCATTGTCTCAGAAAGAAACCTCCCAGAGGCACAGTGTAGCTTTTGGGCAGAACAGAGAACAGCAGGCATAATACTTGCTTTGAGACAAGTTCAGGAAAAGTACACTGAGCAGAACAAACCACTTTACTCTGTCTTTGTTGATCTACCAAAGGCATTTGACACTGTAAACTGGGGGGGGGGGGACACCCATCTGGACCATCCTGAGATATTATGGATTGGCGAAGACAGTCATGAAATTGATTCAGCTACTCCACAATAGAATGACATGACAGCTCCTTTACAACAGCGATACGACAGCAGCATTGGGCATTTCCACTTGGATGAAGTAAGATTGTATGCTAGTCCCAATTCTATTCTTTCGGTTGTTTGCTTGCATGTTGTCACATGCTGTCCAGGGACTGAAGAAGAGAGAGTACATCAATTGGATGGCTCTCTTTTGCCAACCTGAAGGTTTTGAATCAGATGAAGTCCCTGGTTCTAAGAGCCCAGATGGGATGAGTGGGATATGTCATCAGTACAGACAACCACCTTATGCCTTACCAATTGCTCTATGAGGTACTGGAGACTGAGAAGAGACCTCAAAGTCATGCACACAAGCACTCAGAGATGCTGTGAAGGAAATCCTATGCCACTGTGACATCTCTCTATATAAAATCCTATACATACAATAGTAGCAAAGCCTTGTAAGTGTGATTATGCTTTACTCTGCTGTCCTCTCCTTATATTCTTGTGAATTAGGCCTTCCTTCATCTTGTTTTGGACTTAAACCAAGTTTTTCCCATATCAAGGTAATATTCCTTACTATCTACAACTCTTCTGTTCTTGTTGTTTGTCTTGATCAGATGCTAAACTCATGATCCATATCCAAAACAGAATGCCTCAGATTTCAGTAGGAGGAAATTGGGGTGTCCACAAGACAAAAAAAACCACTTCTTACAGAATACAGAATGACAGAGTTGGAAGGGGCCTTGGAGATCTTCTACCCAAACCCCTTCTCAGGTAGGTAACCCTATATCATACTGGACAAATGGCTCTCCCATCTCTTCTTTAAAAGCCTCCAGTGATGGCACACCCACAACTTCTGGAGGCAAGTTATTCTATTGATTAATTGTTCTCACTGTGAGGAAATTTCTCCTTAGTTCTGGGTTGGATCTTTCCTTGATAAGTTTCCATCCATTACTTCTTGTCTTGCCTCCAGATCCCTAATCTTTTTGTTGCTCTTTTCTGTACTCTTTCTAGAGTCTCAACTTTTTTGTATCATGGTGACCAGACCTGAACACAGTATTCTAGGTGTGATCTCACCAAAACAATATATGATAGTACTAATGGATCACAACACTGTATTTCTCATCTTGCAGATTTTGATCACCCCTGTAGGGAGGGGTGGAAGGCATGCATGTGAACGACATCAACATCACAGGATTCAATCTGTGCAAAAAGATTAGCACCCTACAAAAGTCTCCTCCTGCAACATTATAGTACCTATGCTATTAAACATCTTATTTTCAGGCACAAGTGCTACTTTTATTAGAGAAGGTTAGCTATATGTTCTTTGTGAAAGAAAAAAATTGCTGATTTTTTTTCTGCTTCAAACTTTCCCATCAAATTAAATAATAGTTAAAATGTAGAATAAAACTTGAGTGCTATAGAAAATGAGATGGAGAGCAATATTGAGGGCATAAGTGTCTTTGATTACATGCCATTATAAACATTGTTACCTGCTTTCATTAATATAAGAGATGTGGGTTTAAGAATTCAGAATCAAATTCCATCAAGCACTTTTTGGAGTTATTCCCTACTAGCATTCATTTGATCCATTACTTCTACATTTGAGACGTTGGCTTTTTCACTAAATGACTTTGAGAGAAAAAGCAAGCAAGCACATGGTGATATATAATTTCTTTCAAGCAATCTGTGAAATAAAGGCTGGGCAAATTTCAGTCCAATATTATCTGAAAGTTATTGGATAGATGATAGAAAGCAAACTGTGGGCCAGCCTGAGAACTTAATCCCCCTGCCACCAAATACATTCCTTGCATTATCCTCCTAGGACACTGGGGACGTAACCCTTTATCCATTTTTATTTTCCATCTATGTTTTAACATGTGACCTCATCTTTCATTGAAGTGAATCAAATCACCGAAACTGTAACTTACAGCATTCAAAGCATGTGACCTATCAAACAAGCTAGGGAATTTCCTCTTTCCCTCTGGGTCATGAGCTCTTCTCTTTGAACAGGCCAGAACTAAATTTTTGACCCAGCTTCATGTTTCCTGTCACTTTTGTAAATTGAGTTCTTGCTCACAGATGAGGAGGAGGCCTCATCTGCTCTTGCAAGAAAGAAACTGAAGTCAATTTAATGTAAGAGCCCTGCTGGATCAGAACAAAAGGTTCTAACCCAGCGACATGGGTCAGATGGATGAATCTGGAATGACGACATGGTGACTAGTCGGAGTTCTTCCCTCAAGTGGTATTATTCAGAAAAACAATGTCTCCTTTAAAACGCGAGAGAAAGAGAAAGACATTTTACAGCTAATAGTCCTTGAGAATTGGTTTAATTTCCTTTAATGCCATCTAGGCTAGTGGCCAGCATTATACTCTGTGACTGCAATTAATTATGTCTTGAATGAAAAATGTCCACTCTAAATTTATCTGCCAAACAATTTCACTGGGTGATCTCAAATTTTACTGTTATTTGAGAAGGAGAATTCTTGGATCATTCATTCCATCCTGTTTGTAATGAACTAAAGGTTCATATGGCAGGCTGTTCTGAAGGTAACATGTTTGTACAAAGCTTTCCATAGCTGCATTTTCAAAGGTTCTTTTTTTTTAGCCCATAATCCAGAAAATAAAGTAATTGATTGTAAGATCTGTCCAGGGCTAGAATAAGTTAGATGTCTAACTATATATTGGAGGGAGGAGTAAGTCTATCAGAACTGGGCTACAAAATCCGTACCACCTAGATTGCAGCCATTATAGGTAATTCTTAACTTACACCAACAATTGAGCCCAAAATTTCCATTGGTAAGTGAGGCAGTTGTTGAGTGAGTATTGAGCCTCATTTTATGACCTTTTTACTAGTTGTTAAGCAAATAACTGCAGTTGTTAAGTGAATCATGCACTTATTAAGAGAATCTGACTTCTCCCATTGACTTTGCTTGTCAGATATTGACACTGAAATTCTGATCACATGACCATGAGGACGCTGCAACAGTCATAAGTATGAAAATTGGTCATAAATCACTTTTTTCAATGCTGTTGCAATCTTGAATGGTCACTAAACAAATGGCTGTACGTTGAGGATTACCCGTAGATGCAGAAAACTCCAATCCTTTTCTACCATCTAGCTGGCATCTGGATTTTTGCAGCTCAGGTCTGGTAGCCCTTGGGAGAAAGGAATGCAGTGGCCACAATCCCTAACCTCAACAGCAACCAATGCACAGAGGTGGAATATTGGAAGCTGCACTTATACAAGATCGTATTCTTTGTCTATCTACTATAGGTCAGCAGTTGCCAAAATCTCGAGGAAGGTTTCTCAGCCCAACTTGGAGGTTTTACTATAAATATGGGATTTTCTGTAGGTAAATCATTTCCTTTATCTCTCAACTACAGATATATATCAGCAAGACCCATGGCACAACTGCACTTTGGCTGTGACTGTGACAATAAGCTGGATGCTATCGCCAAGAAGGTTTTCCTTGATCTGGGGGACCTCAACCTTCCCCAAGCATACAGTACAGGTAGTCCTTGATTAACGACCACAGTTAGGCCCCCCAAATTTTTGTTGCTAAGCGAGACATTGTTAGGTGAATTTTGTCTCATTTTATGACCTTTCTTGTCACAGTTGTTAAGTGAATCACCGCAGTTTTTAAGCTAGCAACACGGTTGTTAAGTGAATCTGGGTTCCCCATTGACTTTGCTTATCAGAAGGTCGCAAAAGGGAATCATAGGACACTGCCACTGTCATAAATACATGCCAATTGCCAAGCATCCAAATTTTGATCATGTGATCATGGGGATGTTGCAACAGGCGCCAGTGTGAAAGATGGTCATAAGTTCCCTTTTTTCACTAACGTTAACTTTGAACAATCACTAAAAGGACTGTTGTAAGTAGAGGACTACCTGTAATCCTTTCTCTTAGGTTACCCTGCAATTCATCAGCAGTTCACAAGAGTATAATTGAGTGAAAAGCAACGGAGTGCCACTATCCTTCCAGATGCTTCCTTCTTAAGGAAATGGGTGGGGTCATCTCGTATGTTGCCCAAGAAGGACGAAAGGGTTGAGTTGATTGTGGCAATGTTGTTGTCTGTTTGGAACTATCCGTTGTCTCTCAGCTTTGAACTGACTGTACCTGTAGATGGATTAATCATGAATTTTATCTGTCATACTGTATTTTGTTCAGCGTGACCTATCAAACAAATCATGATAAATCATAAGCCATGGTTTACAAATAACAACCACCATTGAATCAAAGTGGACCAAAGCAAATTATGTCTTAGCCAGCGAGTGATCTTAGTTACTCTGAAGTCTAAGTGAATCCATGCTCATGTCATGATAGTAGCTGAAGTGCAATTTGTAGCTCTGTATGTACAATTCTTCATGCAGAAGAATTGTACCATATAAACCTTCTTCAGACATTCAGCAATATGTGTGGCTTCCAACTGCAGAAGACTGGAGGCATCTTTTGGTCTCATCCCTTTCTGCCCCTGACCTTCATGCATTCAGCCAATAGTTCAGTCATCTAAGTGATCCGGGAATACATAAGAGTTGTATTTAGTGCGGTCCTTAACTTCACTAAGTTGCTCTAGAAATGAGTGCAGCTCATCTTCAGATATCTGGCTGAATGTATAAAATCAAGAAGACCTGTAAGCCTGGTCTTCTTCTCCATCCAATTTCAGAAGTGGGGGATATACTACACATTGTATACTTATGCAAGCTTCTTCGTGGTCTATCCACTTCACCTTTTACATGTTAGGAGAGCACTTGAGAATGAGACACTAAGTCTTACCTCATAGGATGTCACTGTCGTGTTTTTTAGGGTGTAGTATTCATGTATTGCAAGGGTGTCAAACTCAAGGCCCATGGGCTGGATCAGGCTTGAGGGGTGCTTAGATCTGGCCCATGGGGTCACCCTGGAAATAGCGAATGATCAGCCTGCGTGCAGCCCTCCCGGGCTCCATTTTTGCTGTCAGAGGGCTACAGGAAGATTCCCCCCAACCCCGCCCGGGCCAGCACCGGTGCCCCCCTGACATGAGTGACATCAAGCTGGCCACACCCACCCTGGCCACAC
>JANHFL010009792.1:154731-165706 GCA_032468155.1 Oxyrhabdium leporinum | reverse complement strand
GGGTAATAAAACGTCTGAAAGAAAACAAGCAAGTTCAGAGAGCACCAAGGGCTCCTCACTCAGCATAACTATCATACAAGCTTCCCATCCCAACCAAATCCCCAACTATGATGACAAAGCCATGTCTTTAAGGCCTTGCAAAAGGTCATAGGGGTTGCAACATCTCCAGGAGATGTTCCAAAGGATGGGTGCCACAATAGAAAAAAAGCTCTTTTCCTTGACCGGCTTTTGTTAATAGACAGGATCTGAGCCACATCTCTCCTGCAGGACCTAACGTGACAGGTAGATAGATGTAACCAAAGCAAGGCAATCCCTCAGATACAAATGTCTTATGTGCCTGACTTCCCAATGTTAACTATTTCTGAGTGCATTAATCTGCATAAATTCACGTAGTTATTACTATCTTATTATATAAATTGATGTTATTTTATTGTTTAAAAATAAAGTCTGTATCCTCTGCAAGAAAATTGTCGTGAACATATTTGATGTTAGGCTGTCAAGCTAAAGATAAAGTAAAGATAAAGTCTTCACTGACACTGAGAATTTAATTCTTAAAGTTGTCATTTTTTCACCCCTCGGTCTCTGCACAGAAGAAAAAGCTTTGAGAAATTATTTCATTTTTCTAGAGGTGGAGTGGTAAGGATTTCTGGACAATATTATCACTTTACAGTTGCCTTTAAACCCTTCCATCACTGGACAGCATACAAATCTTATTTTCTCAGCACAGAATGTTTTCCAGACTAGATTTCTGAAACTAATAATGAACACAGAATGTCAAATGATCATGCAAGTACAATTTCTTTTCTCCGCCCCCCCCCCGACAAAAAATATGTTTCTGTTTTATGACACAGTTAAAAAATTGAAAGAGATGACACAATTGCTGTTGAAATGCATTACATCAAGCAATCTTGATGAGAAAAGCGGGTCCCAAAATAGGAAAAATGCGTTATATCGATATTTTACAAATGCAAAAAAAAAATTGTCTCTGTTCATCTGAAACCACAGCATTTTAGAAGGATTTTGCAAGCATTTCTCAACTGTGCAATTGCCTATCTGGAAACATATGGTTTAATTTTTATTTCTTTGAAAGATGATTTATTTTTCTTTTCCTCCTCTGTTGTTTGAGTTCTGCTAGTCAGATCCTTTTTCAGAGGTGGAGTTTTTAGTGCAAGGGTTTACCTTCTAAGCTTGATCCAGTTGGATAAGGATCTGCTATATACTATATGCTGAATTATAATATTCCTAACTTGAGCAATTCTGGACAAATTAAAATAATGAAGTATTGGAAATTGAGATGCTCTGTTCTTAAATGGAGAAGCTTGTTTATTTCTTTCCCAACACACTGTTTGTATTACCACTTGTACTGAACATATTTGCCTTAATTGAATTTGTTGAATACATATTTTTCTCAGATGCAAAACATGAGGAATGAGAATTAAAGTAAGAGAATTGACAAAGTATTAGCTTTTTGCAAATAGGAAGTTTGTTCTCTGATGTGCTGATTTCCACGTGATCATAATTAACCTTCCTTTTCTTATACCTGCAAGATGGAAACAATATGATTCATGAAAAAGATTAATATAATTGAAAAAGCCATTTTAATTTAATCTGTCAAGCTGCTCAAATTGCTAGAGGTGTTATTACTGTCCGATTCTGATTTTTCTTAATTTTGTTTAAAAAATTGTTTTGATTGCTTATTATGAGGTAGCATTCAGATGAAGTTATTTATGAGAAGTACCAATTAGTCCTTTTGATTAACTTGAATTCTGTCCATTTCAGTGCAACATTTAAATTTAAATAATAAATAAACATAGTAACAGCTAACTTAGAATGAATGCTACTTGTGAATTCCCAGAACAAAATGTCTAGAAAACCACTGTATGAATAGATCAGAAATGTTATGGTGAGTTTCTACTAAAACATAATTTGTGCTCTGGCAAAGGCAATAGACTATTTAAACAATAAAATTATTGTGGCAAATCCATCTCTAGAAGTGATATGAGTTGTCTATGCTAAGAATCAAGAAGCATACAAATAAACACCACTCCATCCCTGATTGATCTATTTCCTTGAACAGTACAAAGTGTAACAGCATAAGCAAGCTGTATCTACATGTCAGTTCAAATTTTGGACCATGGCAGAATTTAGCCAATGTTTAGAAACAATGATCAAAAGTTTCTAAAAACCTCAAATGATTTGATGACATTCATCCTACTACAATAGTCAAGTTAGGAAAGGGGGGGGGGGAATCTAGCATGGCTAGATATCACATAACCTTGAGGAAAAAGCCCCACTAGAAATATAGAGGATTAAATTTGGTTTTGTTGAGAGAGTATGGCTGTATATAAAATTTGCTCCATGTACTTAAAATAGAACTGTGCCATTTGTGGTTCAGTTTGCTGCGAGAATTCAACTACACATTGTTTGTTTGGAAATTATTATGGAAACAGTGATTAGGCTTTGTTAACACTTTAAAATGCCCGAGAACCAAGTATACGGTTATTATCCTATACTTAATTCTATAAGAGTACATTTAATTGGACAAAAATTGTTCTAACTCCAGCAGTGCCAATAGCAGTAGCACTTAAACTTATATACTGCTTCACAGTGCTTTACAGCCCTCTCTAAGCAGTTTACAGAGTCGGCATATTGCCCTAACAATCTGGGTCCTCATTTTACCGACCTCTGAAGGATGGAAGGCTGAGTCAACCTTGAGCCGGTGAGACTCAAACTGCCGAAGTGCTGGCAGCCAGCGGTCAGCAGAAGTAGCCTGCAGTACTGCATTCTAACCACTGCACCACCATGGCTCATGACAGCAGATCATTCTCCATCATGCAGAGCAAAGCACAGATTTCATGCCTTGTTATCCAGATTCCTCAAAGCCTAAACCTGGACTAAAATAAGCAAAACAAGACCAGATACTCACAGTGCCTAAAGATTCCTTTGAGACTGTGTCCAATTCCCAGCAAATATATTTACTTTCAAGGTTTCCTTCAAAGTTCCAGAAGATACCTCCACTTCATCCCCAGCTCCTGACTGCATTAATATGATAATGATGAGTCATTTAACACTAAATTCCAAGGGTGAAGGCAATTACTTGTATGCATATTGGTAAATGGGGGAGATGCAAATGAGACCTTTTGTAGCATATGTGAACTAAAATTGACCTATCAGAAGGTGTAATGCTAGCTCACCTAAATTCTGCTTGACTGAAATCATCAGAGAGGTAATATCATCCCAGCAGCAAGGAACAAAAGAACAAAAGCAGCTGTACTGATGGATCAATGTTTTTATAATTATTTTAGGATGCAGGAACTACTGGGCTCTTTTCCTACTGTTCCAGTAATGGAGAACTCTATTCTAGTCTTTTTCTATGGAGATTCTCAGTCATCCAGGTCATGGTTACTCCAAAGGTGCCTTTTTCCTTGAAGACATTTTGCTTCTCATCCAAGAAGCTTCTTCAGTTCAATTCATGTCCTTGAAGTGAAACGTCATCAAGGAAAAACAAAGTCCAGTTGCCTTTTGAAAAAGAACCTTTGGGTCTATTCTAGACTATTTGAACAGAACTCAGTGTACAGCTCCTTTCCATGCCAGTATAGTTTTCTTTTTGGGTAAAATCTGAAAACATTACAAAGGCTGCTCAATCACTATTCCTTGAATCAATTCGTATTAGTAGGCAAAGGAGAGAAAGAATGAGAGGTGATCAACAAACCTATAGAGTAGTGTTTCTCAACCTTAGAAAATTTAACACGTGGACTTCAATTCTCAGAAGTCACCAGCCAACATGGTTGACTGGGTAATTCTGGGAGTTGACATTCACATGTCTTAAAATGGGCAAGAATGAGAAGCACTGCTATAGGTAGCATTGTTAATATAATGGAAAATGAAGAGTGGTTTAGAAATATAAGCAGCTCTGCCTTGAACATACTGAATATGACATGGCAATGAGATATCCAAGTATTATTATTTAAATGCAAATGATTTAATTTTAAATTTTGATTTAATTTTCCCTGTTAGGTACGTTGAACTTTGAAGCATGAAAGGATGGAATATAAACTCAAATTAATAAAGACGTACATAACCAACCTTGGCTGATTTCAGAAATTAAACAAGGTTATTACTTAAATGGAGACCACCTGGGAATTTCAGAGCTGTTAGTTCAGGAAGTTAGGAAGTCAAGAAAACATAATCCAAGAAGGCAAACCATTTCTATATTGCAGCCAAGAAAACTGCACAGATTCATTCACCAGCAGTGAAGCTCATCTCATGCTCACATTGATTTCTATGCTTTTCATCACCAGTTATGCTTTTCATCACCACCACCAATGAACTCACCAGTTCTGTGGTCCCAGGACAATTTCTGTGTAGGCCAGCTCACTACCATGATTTTATAATGACATGTAGCTGTATACCTTCTTCCTACTGACAATGGAAGGCATTTGTTTGAAGTGGAGGTTATATGATTAACAATGGAAGAAGGAATAAGAAACAATTACGGCAATAGGGGAGAAGAAAGAAGATATAGATGAAGTAGGTGAGCATGTTTTTGCATGCTCAAACAACCTCAATAGGTTGATATATAACTTCTCTAGACTTGGTTGCCCAGAAGCATGCAGCTTCCTCTTTAACAAATACTGAAGTCAATTATCTCTTCAAAACATAAGCTTCTGGGTGAATAGTTGATAGAGTGACCATTCTTATCCATACACAGTACATCATTTTCTAACTCTTACTTACAGATATGACAAGCCATATTTCCATGTAGATGTACATGTGGAAATGTCTTGACTATTTCATGTGTCCCTCACCGTCCTGTGGGGTGCAGTGCCTGGAAGCTTTCTAATGTCCATGAAGTGGCATCTCCCCAATAAGAGGTGGAGAGAGAGTGAGAGTGAGAGAGACAGACAGATAGACAGACAGACAGACAGACAGACAGACAGACAGACAGACAGACAGACAGACAGAGACTGTTTAAAATTAAACTCTGATGCAACCATGGTGCATGTGCATGGATAGATGATAGAGATAGATGATAGACAGACACAGACAGACAGACAGACAGACAAATGTTTAAGGTCCAAAAAATAATTATGATTTTGTGAATCATGGGGCATGACTGCCATACAAATATTTCAAACTGCAGAATTAGGATTTCACAAAATAGTCCATGTTAATTTTAATAATCTGAGGGGTGGAACTAGTGATTTCACTGGGATGGACATTTATCGCATGAGCAGTATAGTGTCAACTCTTCGTCATTTTTTTAAATTGTGTCCTGAGCTGCTGTGTTCTAAGCAGTTTTTATTATGAGTTGCTATCTCCTCTTTTTCTATGTATTAAACCCATGGCTGATGCTGCCATTCAGATTCATTTGTGGATTTACATTATGAGGCTACGGTCAGCCAAGCTTCATGACGATGTTAGTGAATGTGGACCACTGAACATAATTTACACGGAGAAGCCAATCTTTCCACAAAGTTTGCCGACCCATTGTTAAAACGTGTAATGCCTGCGTTATGTGTTATCTAGGAGTCAGCCTTGCTAAATAGATGTTGCAACACATATTCAGTGCTGACAAAAAATACATAATAAATAGAACAGTTTCTGTGTCCATCTCCAATAAGCAGCTGTCAGTAAACAAATGCATGTGTATGTATGTCACTGTGCATTCATAATTTATAAATCAAACACAAAAGAGACAGAAATCTAATCAGGTTGTTTAGCCAGCTTTGCTAGCTGAGGAATTCTGGGAATTGAAGTCCACACGTCTTAAAGTTGCCAAGGTTGGAGACCTCTAGTTTAGAAGGATAAAAGTGAATTGCCTCCTGTTACCATTTTGCTTGTGAAAATTGCTTCTTCTTTCCCAAACATTGGTTTTGTTTTATTCTGCAGGTTTTCGCCTGTACTAAATATTACCTAAATAGCTGTGGAAAAGTAGAGTGGGATACGCTGGGAAGCTCTAATGTCCTTTGTAGTTTCTGTGGTTGCAAACACTGTCAACAGTTGCTTGGCAGGGAGAATAAGGTGATCAGCAGGGATTTTACAGACACCAAGAGGTAAATGAAAATGCTGGGGTGGGTGGGTGGATAAATGCATTGTGTGCTGTAGTTATTTGCCCTGGAAAGAATGTAATTACTGGTTTCACTAGAGGACCATGTTGCACCATCGCCGTGCCATAAACAGAGCGTATTTATTTATCCCGTTACTTCTTTACCCTGCTGGGCTACTGACCCTTTGTTAATGGAAAACTTGTAACGGGGTGGTAGGATTTACCTAGCGCATTTGGCAAGCTAGCCAGCTCACTCCTCGCGGTACATTCACATTCAGAGCCTGTCACAAGCGAGGGAACAGCTATGTCAGGCCTGAAATCCCCAGCTGATCGGTCCTGCTTGAATCGGTTTGTGGCACAATAGACCGGAGATATTTGTGTTGCTATAAATTCAGAGATGCAAAATAGGTTAAGGCAATTAAAGTGATACCCTTTATTGAACTGCCTTCTTGTTAATATAGTGGCAGACTTGTGAATTAAACACTTCTTCATTAGATGTCACGGAAAATTATCCATATCTCAAGAATACATAAACAAGGATGATCTCTTACTGAGGCTTCGATTCTGTATTCACTTATCTAGCCATAAGGCTGCCTAAGCAGAGAGGGCCTTTTCCAGCAAAAAGGGGGTATTCTTGCAGAGATACAGGCTAGCTGAGCACAGCAGACCTATAAAAGAGAATGGTCTGAATGTGTTACCTAGAAGTTCTGGATTCAATTCCCAGTACATTTTTTTAAAAAATCAAATGTTACAAGAGTATACAAGATTATGAATTCCCCAGATATTTTTGTAATGTCTTTTTTATTTTTCAGCAAGCAAAAGTTGCAGGGGAAAAAAGAGTCCAAAGGACTCATTATTTGAATTATTTGTACTTGAATTGCTCATTCTAGAAAACCATGCTAGCAGACTTATGCTCTGGCCCAGAACATTTGCCCACCTATATGTGTCAACATAGTGCTTTGGCCGTGAGATTAAAGCCCCTGCCCCTTTTTTTTAATGTGCCAACATATATGAAACAGTGGCAGGGCTACTGTCACAAGGTGGCAGCCCCCATCTTGAGTGTACTCACTTGGCCACTTTATCTGTGATGTTTTATTGGTTTTATTGTAATTTGTTTGTTTGAGACACCCAGAGTTGTTGAGAGTTGAAGAGCTTTCAAATTTCACAAATTGTTGTTGTTGTTGCTATTGTTATTGATCTCTCCCTGCAGATATCCCTGACTAGATCCCTCTGTACTCTTATTTTATTCTCTGTGCATGTCATCGTTGACATGAAAACTCTACTGGAATCAGTTGAGAGAGTTTATGTGAAATAAAGTCTAAGGTTTTACCAATCTGTGCATGCCGGACAGCCCTGCATCTATTTTTCATCTCAGATGGTTGATGTTCTGGATTAACATTCACACAAGTGATGGACTAAGCAACTCAGTCCCAAGAGGGAAACTCCTTGGCTTTTAGTGCCTGGCAAAATGATGATCATCCTTTTTTGGAGGACGTTTTCCTCTTCTGAAGGAGCAGATTCATAGTTGGGCATGTTATGGGCCTATCATTCTCATTAAAGGGAGCTAAGTAGCTTGACACAATTTCTATTAGCTCAGGCAAATATAAACTATACTAAAACAGAAACATCTTGGGACAGAGCTCCACAATCTGACTTGATTTCCTTGCCTTGTGAATAAACTAAACTTTGAAAATAGTCTGCAAACTTTAATTCAGAGCCATGTGACTAAGGGGACTAACTATGAGATTGTTCCAGTAAGAAAAAACAAACCATGACCTATACATTACATGTGGCCCACAGAGTTCAGACTATTTAAATTCAGCAAGAAAGATGTATTTTCCCCAAGTTTAAGAAAAGACATTAAAAGTCAAAACAGATAATTAAGCCTTCAAGGAGTATAACACAACTATTTATGGAAATGGGTGTGAAAAAAAATACATCTAATTTCCTGTGTTAAAAATAAAATTGGGCAATCATTACATACACACATACGCACACACACACAAGAATCCACATTGTTCTTTCTTTGGCCTTCTAGTAAAAGCCCAGGATCTGAGCTGCAAACTGAGCAAAATAATGAATAAAGAAACTTTGTCTTTGCTGGTAGCTAATGTTGAGTAGATTTTTGCAGCCCAGATTTGCTACTCATATTCCAAAGCAAAGTGATGACAATAACAATGATGATGGTGGTGGTGGTAATGGTGGTGGCAATGATAACTTCTAAAATGATCCAAATTGGCCATTCCTGCCAAGATGTCTTCCAATACACTATGTGCATTTGCAAATTCCAGGGGCCTTAAATGCATTCTTGCAGTATCCCTCAGTCAGAGCTACAAGAAAAGATCTGTCTGATTTACCATTTTTAGCTGGGGGGTGGGGTCCTTAGTTTTACACATCACCCAGAATCCACTGGAATTAGGCAGATAAATGCATGCATCCATGCACTTTTAGATCTATATTTTTGGCTTTAGCTTGCTTTTATATACTATTATACTTTTACCCTTTGTTTCTGCTTTTACCTTGGCTGTATGACAATGCTGTTTTAATACTTGTTTGTTTACATTCACTTTTTCATTCATCTGTTTAGTGGCCAGAAAACTCCAAGTACCCAATAACAATGAAAGCATAATTAGTGAATGTTACTTCAAGCAAAGCAGAAAAGGGAAATTATCAGTTGGGCTCCAGGGTAGAAATATGTCTTAGAAGAATGCTGCAGGCAATGGCCATGAAAAATATTCTTTTATGCAAGTCATTTTTCACTCCAGTCCTTTTTAAAGCTTGGCATCTGCCTATTCTGATTTTACCTATGAAATTGATCAGATCCAATCAGGTCAAATTCCTGGACATATGTCTTCAACAGTATTTTCACATCAGCTGTAATATATTTTTGGATGATATCCTGGAATACATTTTTTTACTTCCCAGAGCAGAAAAAAATGCAGAAGTATAGGTAGGAATCCAAGTTGTTTGGTGCAGTCTGCTCTACAGAGTTCCAGTTTGTTGAGATATCAAGTTAGAGAATGCACAGAAGTGGTGCAAGGCACTTGTAGCTATCCCAATATTCCCTTCAATTAGCCATTTTGGCTAAAACTACTGGAATTTGTAGTAGCAACATCTGGAGCTTGACTTGTTCCCTCACACATGGAGCTGGAGCTAGAGCTAGATAATTTGCATTCCAGGACTTAATGATCTTCCCCTAGATGCCACATGTCTTTGCTAGGGATAAATATTAGTTCTCCTGAAATATATTACCCTTAGCTTCCATACAGTCAGCCAGATGTTTAGATTCAATTTGGCATTTTTATCCACATATTGAGTTCTTCCCTAGGACCTGGGATAAACAAAGGTTGTTGTTTGATGATGTTAGTGGTATCATTGCAGGATGTAAGTTGTTCCCAGTTGGTTTTTGCAATGGACTGATAGTGCTGTGATGGAGTTCAAGTGGTGCTCCAGATGTTTTGAGATTGCACCCAAGGTACTTATCACCATTGGTCCTATCTTTGCTTTCTTTTTATTTGCTTTCTTTTTACCACAGTCTTTCTATTTGCAGGTCTTTGTATTTTGTGATTTTCTTCGTTTTTTTCTCTTGTATCCTGCTATCTCCATGCATTACAATACCCACAATTCAGACTTTCTTTTGTCTTTTAATCAACAATGGTTATGTCTGAGGTGTTATATGGCAGGTGCTTGAATTGTAAAGTCCCAGAATTTATTTCTTCATTTTCTATTACTTTTTCTTGCTTGCAGGTATTTCTTGCAGATTTCAATATACCATTGTTGTTGTTTTGTCCATGCCAATGTTTGTAATCAGTCTATGCAATCTCCTGGCAGCAGGTCTGCTGCTTCTTTACCTAAAAAATATTTTGGAACAGTTATTAGCCTTCTCCTTGGCTGGACTTTTGAAAGCCCAGTCTCTTTATGTCTGGCATTGTGAGTCAGGGACCACACAATTCCTTACAAAAGGGATTCATATTGTGAACTAGTACAAATAGAGACTTCTTTACCACAAATATTATTTTCTCTATCTCTAACAACTACCTTACAATTTTATTTCCTATAGAATATCTTCTATCTTCTTATCTATATTAACTATTTTATGTGTCACAGATTGAGATTCCTGTATTCTACTTTGCTTTAACTTTGCCTTTATTTAATCTTACGTATGTCTGTCGTTTTAAAACTCATATCAGACATTCCTAATCTATTATGCTTTGGTATGGTCTTTGATCAATCAGATGCTGGGTGGAGGGGTGCCATGCTTCAAAAGAACCTCTTCAGATATCTTAGAGGGAGAATGGACTATAATATTGTAGCTATATGTTGAAAAGAAGGTTGGGAGTCATTATATTTCTTAACTTTGGAGGGGAGGGGTTCTCTATTTTTTTTCTTTCTTGCACTTCCTTCTTTCTTTACTTTCTTTTCTTTTGATTTGTCTTTTACTCTATGAAAAACTTCTTAATATAAATAATACAAAAGAGTATCTTCAGGAAGGCTGTATAGCCATTCTAGGCCATCACCCGGGGGAGTATCCCACTGTCTGTCTTCTGCCATGTCCTTCAGCATCAGGTGCCGGCATTTGCGCCATTGGGATCTCCACACATATCCCATGCATAATGAACCATGGTCTAAGCTGCTCGGTGTTGCCAGTGCTAGGGCTTTCTTTGCAGTTGCCAAAGCCTGGGTTTTCAAGAAGCTGCCAGTACCAGAGTCATTTGAGATTTTCAGGCACCTTGCGTTAAGATTAGGTCTTTTTCCTTCTGGCATTCTTTCATTGCAGCTGCTGTTTCACATTGTGGCACTTGAGCCACAATGTTCTTCAGCATTGTTTTACATCTTCTTTCTTCTTCTTCTTTTATCTATCTATCTATCTATCTATCTATCTATCTATCTATCTATCTATCTATCTATCTATCTATCTATCTATCT
>JANHFL010009792.1:142842-154631 GCA_032468155.1 Oxyrhabdium leporinum | reverse complement strand
ATGCTTGGGGAATTTGGGGAAAGCGAGGGCATCTGGGCGGTGGTGGGTGGGGAAAACTCTTCTGCCCACAAAGAGAACAGGGGAAGAAGCTGCTTCCCTTCCCCGCAAAGAAGTCAGGTAAACATGACAGAGTGACGTCCAGAAGGAAGGAAGGAAGGAAGGAAGACAGTGCGGAAGGCAGGGAAGGAAAGCTCCGGGGACCATGGAAAGGGCGCAGCTAGGTAGGCCACGCGGGGATGCAGTGCCAGTTGGAAGCGAAGCAAGCAGCAGGAAAACCCTGGGGACCGTGGGGGGAGGGGGGCACAGCTAACCAGGCCATGCGGGGATGCAGCGCCGGTGGGAAGTGAAGCAAGTGATGGCAGCGGCTTACTTACCCAGGCAGGCAGGCAGGTAGATCAGGAGCAGTTGGGGCACAGGCAGACAGAGACACAGGCAGACAGAGACACTGTGACTAATTGCTTGGTAAATTTATATAGGCTGCTAAGCCTATGCTAGGGCGGGGAGGCGAGATGAATAGTAATTGGGTGAGCGGCGGGCGAGCGGGCAGGGCGGGGTGAGCAGGGGGCAGGGTGAGCGGTGAGCAGGCAGGCAGGGGCGGGGCCAGCCAAAGGTAATATTTGCCAGTTCTCTGAACCAATTAAAATTTTCCCTACCGGTTCGCGGGAACCGGTGCAAACCGGCTAGATTTCACCTCTGCATAAGGCACTATTAGCCACACAATATCAATATATATATATAGTGTGTGTGTGCGTGTGTATGTATATATGTATGTATGTATATATGTGTGTGTGTTTGTATATTCTGCAATTCTTTTTAACCTGACAGAGTTCCTTTAATTAAGTGATCAGATGAGCTCAAGCATGAATAACAAGGTGCTAAGTCATGCCTAACAAGTTAGGCAGAAGGCCAAGAAAGAGCTGCTTACCACAATTTTTTTAAAAAATCATTGAAATGCTTAGCATGGGCTTTTAAAAAACACTTGTTAATTTAACAAGAGAACTAATAAGTTATGGGCAAGAAAAGTGCATTCTATTAATCTTCCAACTTGTAGTCCCAAGAGGCTGCAGGATCTCTGATACTTTCTTTACACAATAGAATTATCCACAATCACATTTGATGTAATGAAAGCGATAGGACATTCAAATGAAAGTTTGGGAAAGTCGTTTCAAGGTGAAAGAAGGCAGCCCGTGATCAGCACCTTCTGTGGTTCCATAAGCTTTAATTGCTCTGCCTTTCTTTTAAGGAGAAAACTCTATCATCATCCTTAGAAGAAGTGTCTAAGTAGCCATTTATTAACTGCTGTAAGTATCATTAGGCGGCATGGTGGGATGGAATAGAGATCTGGGAAAGATAGCAAGGGAGATCAGAATACCATTTTTCCTGTTCACAATGTCATTACACATTCCATTGTGGCATATTACTGGGATGATTAGTGGCATCAAATGACTCTGAAAAATGATTATGTACCATTAAAAACATTAGTCTGTCTGAAACCAGCACAAACAAATGGCCGTGCAGAGGGATGAGTCATTAGTTTTAATGCTGGCTGATGTGACGGGAAAGGCCAGCAAATATCTTTGCAAATTAACACGTGCAACAAGTCAGAGGGGATGGGATCATAATGGGTTCTCTGGGAGATTAGAATTTTTCTTTTTTTCCCCAACAAGTTGCTGAGGTTGTAGAGAATCGTTCAATTGTGAGTGACTGAAAACTGAGTGAGTGATGGGTATAAGTGGGAATCAATATTCTCTACAACAGCAAGGGTAGTTACAGACTAACAAATTGTTAGCCACCCAAAGACATGTATATGAGATGGATGGCCAGGTAAATTAAATAAATAGACAGCTAGATGGATATGGGTGTGGATCTCAAAATTACTGTAGACGATGGATATGGGTGTGGATCTCAAAATTACTGTAGTTATGGATATGGAGATAGGTACAGACATAAGGCTATATGTATTTATACAATGCAAATAGGATTCAGATGACTTGGAAAATTTGTTTGACCGTGATTTATTACTGGAGGTTTAAATTCAACAGGAGACCTTGTTAGAAGATGTGCTCTGAACATATACAGAGTGCTAAAAGAAAAATTCTGAATCATTGAGCAGCAGAAAGTCCTAGTAAATGGTATGAAATGCTCATAATATAGATTCTGTGTATGCCAACTGTGGGATAACATTAAACGCTAGAAGACATTCATTAAATTTCTTAAGAAACACATTGGCCCAAGCTGTTTTTGCATCCTATCATGATCTGTAGTTTATGCAACTAAATTTCTCAGGGTTTCTTGGCTGCTTTCCTTAAGAAAAATGCCTCTGCATGAGTTAAGTCCAAGGATGCAACATGTAGAAGCTACTGAAGAAGCAGGATGAAACTGAAGCCCAGATCAAGGCTTATTATGAAATCCTGTGGGATCAAAAAAGTGTTGGGAAGTGTGAGTCACTTGTAGATATCTGCCAGGTCCAGAAAGTGATCCGTAACATCATATGTTTACGAATGATCACAATGCCTTAACACGTACGTCCAAGAAAAGGGTGAAACGCAACAGGGATGAACACTTTAGCTGAAGCCAAGCTTTGCCTCTGCCCTTGGTCCAAGTGATTCTGCTATTCTGCCTGGATCCCCAGCAAGCTTTTTGGCTTTCTAAAGGGGTGATAAGATAATCGAGTTTGGCTCTGTCGATAGCCACCGCATCCAGACCCCGCAGAACACTGTCACTGTTGTGTAGCACAAACCATTTAGCATGACATCTCTGCACAGAAGGAAAAATTCTCTCCTGGGCCCACTCCAAAATGCTGGAATGGAAAAGGACTTCTGGGTTGGACTACCAGTCCTTTGCCAAAATGACTGTTCATGATGCAGCTCATGGTTATCTGGAGACATCTCAGTCTGATGTTATTATCTACCCCAAAAAGATTGAAAACTGGAAGTGAATTTGGAAGCTTGAAGGTTGTACTCTATTTTATATAGATGCCATTTTTTTCATACCTTTTAACCTGGGTGTAAAGACAACAGGGAGGGCATGAAGCTTTTTTTGCGGAATGGTGGCAACTTAGTTCTGCAGCCTCCCTTTTGGTTCTTCCCAATTTATTTTCTTAGCCAGCTAACCAGTAAAGAATTATGTTCTAAGGAAAAAAGCCAGGATATAAAAGCCTATTTAAACTACGTACTGAAGAAAAAGGAATATAGAGAAGTTCTTTTTGTTTCTTAAACACAAGAGACTCATTTTATGAGAATGCCCACAGTTCAGACCGGGGAGAGGGGGAGTATATAAATGTAATAAATAACACTGGGCCACATTAGAAAGAGACACAATCAGAAGTACTCACAGGGAGGAAGGAAAAATGTTCAGGTTGGTGACTGTCACCAGATAGTTGATATAAACACACGATGAGCCAGTTTGGTCTACTGATTAAGGCACCAGGCTAGAAACTGGGAGGCGATGAATTCTAGTCCCATTTTAGGCATGAAAGCCAGCTCAATGACTTTGAGCCAATCACACTCTCTCTCACCTTACAGGCTTGTTGTTGTTGTGGGGAAAACAGCCTGAGGAAGGAATATTAGGCATGTTTGCTGGCTAGAGTTTATAAAAGTAACCAGAGAGCCCATGACCCATTAGATCATCATTTCAAAAATATTTCCTTACCAGATTCCTCAATGCCTTCAAGAAAGACAGAAGCTCTAATGTACTGAAAAAGTTCTTAATATCAGGGAGATATTCTGAAAAGTAACTGCCTTGAAAACAATTCATGCTGAACTGTATACCACAGTCAAGCATCAGGAACTAAGCACAGGAAAGGCTACGTGACCGTTTGCATTACATCGTGTTTTATGAAAATTTTCATATCATAAAACATTTTTATAATTTTGCCAGATTTCAATTCCATGGAAGTCATGGGGCCTGTATTTTGGTCACATTCTGTAAGTTAGCTCATTTGTGATACTTTGGTTTAAAAATTGGTTTAAACCTTGGTTTAAAAATCATTGCCTTGCAATACACTGTTTCACCCAGTTAAAGGTTACAGACAGGGGAGTTTTAGTAGCAGATAGATAAAAGAGACAAATAAATATTACAGTGCATATAAAAAATACTTTGACATTTTGATCATGCAACTGCAGATACCATTTTGAGTGGAAGAGGGCTGTTTGTTTGTTTGCTTACTTACTTAATTTTTATACTGCTTTTCTATCTATAATCAGTGTTTATGTCCACCTTTGACCATGAAAGGTTACTGGATGACTCTGAAGTTGTCATTATCTTTCAGCCCAACCTAATTAGACCTGTTGCTATGAGGATAGATTGAGGGAGGAAATAGCAATTATGATGCTTTCAACTCCTGGAGAAAGCCAGGACAGAAATCTAATGACTAAATACATGTGCTAAACTATAAAGCATGGTTTTGCAAACTTACAATAGCCATTATGCCAAAACCAAATTCACACGATATCATGGTGAGATCCAATACAGATACTCCTCAACTTACAACCATTTGTTTAACGACAGCTCAAAGTTACAACAGCACTGTGACAACTTAACAACTAGTGATTGCATTTAGGACCAACTTAGCATTCCCACAGTCATGAGACTGAAATTCGGGTGTTTAACAAAGTATCTATTTATGACACTTGCAGCATCCTGGGTTCATATGAATGCCATTTGCATTCTTCTGGGGCTGGCTTCCAACAAATTCAATGGAGGAAGCTGGATTTATTTAACAACCATGTGATTTACTTAACAACCCTATAATTCACTTAACAACAACTCTGTGAAAAAGATTGTAAAATCAGGCACAACTCTCTGGCTTAGCAACGGAAATTCTGGTTCCAATTCTGGTTGCAAATTGAGGACTACCTGTCTGTTAACCAAGCCATAATTTCATAACTCTTTAAAACAATCCTGAAAAGGAGATGTTATCTTATTCAGTCTCTGGTGTAGACCAGAGCTGAAGTCGTGACTTGTTTCACAATCCTCTAAGGTAGCCTCTGGTCAAGATGAGTATATTGGAGCTACATTCCTATTAGTCTCTGCTCCTGTCCTCTGGAAATTAATGGAAGCTGCAGAAGGCAGTTCGAGCCAATTTCATTACCCAAAAGTGAAAACTGAAAAACAGTTTAAACTGAGTGGGCTTTGCAGAATTTCATTCAAGATTGGCTTGGCATCTCATCTCCATGTCCAATAAATGGCATTCCTAATCCATTGCCAATATCCACACACAGTCATGCCACACACTCTTTGTTAACTCAGGTTTTATTTGATGAGTAGCAGATTTGTTCATTTAATATTCTCCCCTGTTTAATTTGGAATTCACCCAGTTCCTTGGTATTTGTAGGATTTGGGATAGCCTTTTTCCCCCCCTCTCAGGATCTTGGATCTCTCAGTGTCTACGTTGCAGTATTGCTGCAAATCTTTCTAGACATGGGGAAAATATTACCAATGTGGGCCTCCAAACAATTTATTCTATTCAGTACATACAGAATCTAGCACTGTACATGCCAAAAGCTAAACTATGCATATGGCAGTGAATGCAAATACAAGCTGAAGTAGTTTGGCACCTCTACTATATAAGCAGATTTGTTTTTCTTTCGGTCATTGTGTGCTAAAATCTATCTGCATTTTAATGGAAAGCATACTGATAAAGTCAATTTAATGAGATGAGACATTCTAAGAGCCTCCACCACTACCCCATATCATCCAAAAAGAACTAAAAACCTGAGCATTTAGTGTTTTTCCTGTTTTTTAAATTAAAGAAACTATATCTTCACAGGTTGACTGCAAGGATACTAGTATCTTGCAGAATTTAGGATTCTTGGTAGCAAATCCCATCTATCATTAACCACGACAACTATACCTTCTCTAGGAACATTACAAAATAGGGATTTCTTGAAAACGGGAAGCTCCAAATAGCAAAAAGTAGAATGGGGGAGAGAACAGCAGTCTGATTTTCTTCTTCAAGGTCTGAAGTCCATCTCTGACTTCAGACAAGAAATTAACAATCCTATGAGCTCTGTGGTATTGTAGCAGGCACTACAGGCCTGCAGCTTATGCCCCAATTAACTGAATGTACAAAATTTTTAAGTCAGGGATGAGCTTTAGCAAGCAAAGTCATCCTCTACAATGCTTGAAGATTAATATAAGAGAACAGCAATAACTGTAGGTCTTTGTGAAGTATATGATCATTATTCCACCATTATGATAGTGTAAACAAAGCCAACACATAACAATCTGAAGTGCGAAGCTGATTCTGCTTGGATAATAACAAGACAAGATTAGAAGCCTTTTCAGTTCTGTCTGCGCTTTTAATAATTCTATGACCTATTTATTAGTTCACACAACATAGTTAACTGAATCAAGAGCTAGGTCAAGAGCTTTGTGGGAACCCTATTGATTCTCAGGCAGTTGAATGTAGCCCCAAATGGACCTAGTCATATACAGAATTAAATTAATTCCATATTATCATATTTGTCCTGGGAACATATAAACCCAGTCAAGTCGATCCATTTTGCATGACATTGACTGTCCCATTTCAAGCAGCCACCAAGGCTTTGGTTGGGCCACATAGCACACATTGCAAAATAACCAGAAACTCCTTTGGAAACCCACTTGGGTCCATCAGTCTCCTAGGGTAGGGTAACCTAACAGCCCCAGCCACCTTGTGGAGGGGAGTTCTGCCAAAGAACTGGAGGCTCTCCAGGGAGTGATTAGACAATGACAAAAGAGAAAGCAGTAACTCCTTCAAATCCACAGGACCCTGCCATTATCCCAACAGAAAAAAAAAACCACCCAGGGCAAACATATGACCGTTGTTATATCTTTAGGTCATTGGATGACTTGGGACAGGTCCGTAGTTGTCATGTTGGCCATGAATCCCCAATCTCCTCAAACCCTTGTCCCTAGAAAAGGCAAATTGAAATAAGCCTGGGCAAAACCATAATCCTTGTTTACTCCACTGCCGATCCAGCCACAAGGTCAAGAAGCTCAGGCAGAGAAGTTGCTGTGCAGCAGGAAGGCTGATACAACAGCAACATTCTCACCTGATCCTTCTTGGTGCCCACCCGAAGAAATAGGCTTTGCATCCAGCAATCTGAGGGGCAGTGCCCCTGGATGCCTCCCAAGTATCTCAGGTGACCACTGTCACCTCCACTGCCCTTAACCTGAGGTGTTGGCTGGTGCCAGACCCAGAACCCAGAACCCAGCTGTGGGGAGTGGGCAACATCCTGCCTCTTCTTAGCAAAAGACCTTTCTAGCTCTGATCATGGAAGCAAGAGATAAAGGGAGAAATTCTGCATACTACCCACGTGAACTAGTCTTAACTTTGAAGCAAGGTGGTTTCATTAGCAGAGCTGATGAGACCAATGACCTATCCAGCCCAACCTCCCATTCTCATACTAGCCAGACAGATGGCTTTTAGAAGTCTACAAGGAGGACATGTGCGTTAGCATCCTCTGTCTTGCCTTCCCCTGCCAATATTGAGTAGCCAGCTGCCAAAGTTGCTAAAGAATGATATATAGTTGTTATGACTAGCTCTGTATTCATGGAAATCTCAATATGCAAATACAGCTCTTGAATAACACTCTGCAAATCAGGCAATGCATTTATCAGGAAAAGAGCTGAATATGTCCTATTGTGATCATGAAGCACTGCATTTCTAAGAGTGTATGTTCAGATGTCTGAACACTCCATGGTGTCTCCCCAGAGTTCCCTGGTATCTTTTTAAAATAATGTAGGAAATGGCCTAGAGACTTCATTAAAAACAAAGTTAATTGAGGTTAACAAGTCAAACTTTTGGTGCTGCTAATTAATTCATAGACTTGTAGAGCTTGAAGAAATCTGGAGGTAATCCAACATAACCCCTGTGTGCTGAGGCAAAGTCTTCTGTAACAAAAATATTTGGAGTGTAATATTAATCTGTGTAATAACCTATTCTTATGCCAAAATCTGGCGATCCATAGACTTAAGCTAGAGAAACTAAAGAATACAAGGATTTCTGGAAATATTTTTGAAGGTTTAATTGAATACAGTGATTTCTGAATTGTTATACGACATTATATATATCTGAAGTATGGGATTTTAATCTTGTAAAGTATTTAGTGTGTCAGGATCTTGAATCAGAGGAAATAATACAAGTGATATGGAAAATTACAATGGGGTGGTGCAAATGAGTTGGATGTGATAAATGGATATTTAATGCAACTGCCCAAAACAGAACCGTCAAAACAGCCAGGGCACACTTCTCCCCCCTCCCTTTATGTTTTATGAATTCAAAATCTGCAAAAGACTTGGCAATGATGTGGGTATGGCATGGAGGAGAGATCAGAAATTTTCTGTCGCTTTTGCATTGGGGGAGGGGGGGGTTTCAGATAAAATTAGGGGCTTAAGCATAGCAGAGCCTTTAATGCCCATTTAAGTCTTTCTTTTATTGAAAACAAAGGGGGTGCATGTGTCCTGAAGGCGACCAGCTGCTCATAACTATGGAAAACCACTTGGAATGTGAAGATTTGGCTTCTTGTCTACAGTTAGCAGGCTTATTTTCAGAGCATATGGAACATGTCATCACAAATCAGAGTAGAACATTGGATGGTAATAGTATGCTACAATTTAAGTCCTGTGCGAGCGCTTTTTTCTGCCAGTGAACAAGAAGGATCCAAAGTTTTCAGTGGTCTCAAAGCATTCAGATGATTGAGTATCCCCCCACAGGCACCCAAATATGTTCATGTTTGCCTCCTGGTAGGCATTAAACTGAAAGGTTTAACGTAGCAAAATATATTAATGAATGTTGACATTGAGGGTGTAAAACATTATCTTTGCCCAGCTAACACTCAGTGAAAATATACAAAAATGGTTAAAGGCATGCTTATGTCCAAAAATAGTATTTGGATGCAGAAGCAGTTAATGTTTTTTTTTGCAAGCATATTATAAAAGGATCTTTGAACAAACTCCTTTCCACAGAGGAAATGGCAACATGGACTTCTTCTGAAACGTAAAGAAAGGACTATAATGCAGAAGACATTGTTCTCTCTAAACAGAATAACAGAGGTGGAAAGGATGATGAAGGTCTGAAAGAAAAGAACCAAGCTCAGAGAACACCAAGGACCCTTCATTTCAACCTTAAACTACAAACATTACCCTTTCCTGAAAGCTTACTCATAACTAGCACAGCTTGCACAGTCAAATTATTACCGGTGCACCCATAATTGCCTGCTCTGCCATATTCTGAATCAGCTGCAATGCATGAAATGCATTGCGGTAGTCTACACAAGAGGATTGAAGCATGGGGGGAAAGAGATTCCTGGTCCTGGAAAGCATGGAAATGCACACCAGACAAAGCTGGGCAAAGGCCCCATGAACCATAGCTTCCATTGACTCTTCAAGAAGGAGATATGAGTCCAGATTGTGCCCTAGTTCTAATCCAATTCAGTCAGAACTAAAGATGGAAACTCATTCATACTCAGAGAACCCGAAACACAGTTTTGTCACCCTGTTCTTTATAACCCTGTTCCATCCCATCCAGACACCAACAGCCTTCAAATATTGAAAGATCTGAATAGCATCTCTAGATCAGCCCAGGATCAAAATGTAAATTTGGGTATCGACAACATCTCATCCAACAGATTTATGTAGCATTAACAGGAGGGATGATGCATTTAATCCTATGGCATCCCACATATTGAGGCCTCAGGCTTGACTTCTTCCTTCTTCAACACCAACTGGAACTGACAGTCGAGAAAAAAGAGATCCATGCTCAATCCATTCTCCCATGTGGCAATGCCCAGGAAAAAGCTCACATTCTTTCTAGAACTCATTGGGGAGTATCCATTTCCTGGGACAATCTAATCCAAAAGGCTTTCCTCAAATTTGTGTCTTACCACAACCTGTAAACCCAACCATTGTGGGTAAACTACTTACTTATTCATTAAACCATTTTTAAAACAAACAAAACAAGATACGAATTCATATATTTTTTTTCTTAATCAACTTCCCATTGTTGATGCAAAATTGCTAAAGCAAAATTCTGGTTTTGAGAGTGAGAGAGAGAAAATGAGAGAGATGGCAGCAGTAAGGAAAACTGAAGAGGTCAGGAAAGAGTTAAAAAAAAAAGAAACTCGGGCATTAAATGACTTAGAGGTCAAAAAAGGAGTTTGAAATTTCTCCCTACCTTCTCCTATCCAGCAAATCAACCAATTTACCAAGCACACTATCTGCTCTTCTGTTGCTTTGTTTTTAACTCCATCTGCAGTTGGTTGGAAATTTCCAGTTGCAGGAACACTTCCACAGAGAAACTGTTCCAGAAGAATAATGCTAAAGGGAGGAAAGCATAATAAAATGTTGGGGTGGGAAACCCAATATTGTAAGCCAAGGGGAGTTTAAACGTGATATAGGAATTGGAGGATGAAAGAAAGGAAGAATCTTTTTAGATTCCAATCGGAATGTACCCCCTTGTTTTGTTTCCTACCTGGGCCTTCCCTGCTTCTCAAACCTTTTCTCCTCCATACACCAATGGAAAGTACCTTAACTGAAGTTTGCTTATCATCTAACAAGATACTAACAAGATACAGGAGCAGTGTAAGATAACAGTAAAGAACATGTACAGTGACGCTAGGAACCTTGAATGAGCAAACCCACTTCTCTTGATACTGTCATTCTTTCCTTCTCCTTTCAGGAAAACCTTTTCCTGTAAGTCTTTATTGGATCTGGGTATCAAATGTAGAAAATGCTGTTTGACGGGCAAGAGGAGGAGAGGAGAAGAATTTATCTATGTTATAATATTGCTTTGTATCTCTTTGCAAAGGGGGTGAAGGAGGTGACACTTCTGCCCAAGAGGGTGAGGAAGTCTGTCAAGAAGGATACACCAGAAAGCTTGTGTGTCCTCTCACCGTTTTGGAGTAATGATCTAGGATCTACAGAACAGATCAATTCTGTCTCGGCAAAGTCTCGGACACAGAAGCTGGATTTATGTATTGTGCTAAGCCCTTATTGCACCATGTTTAAGAAACCATAGTCTCCTGCTCACATACTGTATAACGCTAAGTCATAAATCATAGATACGTACCACTTGCAGATTGAGTTCACACATCACGCTGTGCCAAAATAAGGGAACTCATCAACTGTAACAGCATACAATGAAAAAGGTGCAGACTGAAATAGGCCTGAGAAGTTGGTCCACTTTCCATCCAGCGAACTTCCATGCTCTTATTCTGATGGATAGAACTATCTTACATTGCAGTTTTGGCAGCTACAGATGAAAAAAAAAAGGCACAGATGCTCACTTCATAGCCTTAAGCTACCAGAGATTGAAGGGGGGGGGCGGGGATGGGCTATTCCTGCCCAATACAACAATTACATTTAGAAGCCATTGGCTTTGATGTCACTTGTTTGATTTGGAGACACTCTCTTTTTGTGTAGTTCAAGTGTTCTTCTCTTTTTGCCAGCTAGGCTTCTAGCCCAACAACCAATCAGCAGAATTAGCTGAGCTGCCCAGAGGCTGGATTTCTCTACTGTTTGCTAAGCCAAAGCCTAATTTGACTCTGACTACCGATGAAAACGAGCCAAGAAAGCAGTTAGGGGATATTTGCTAGCTAACTATGGCTTTTAATCTTTGGAAAGTCATGACTTGTCCCATTTTCCTGATGTTCCTCCTATCAATTCATAAAAGGAAAGGAAAAGAGAACTACTTTTGGTCCTACTGGCAACCATCTCAATGAAATACAGCATTTAAAGCCTAGGTGGCGCAGTGGTTAGAGTGTTGAACTGCAGGCCACTTCTGCTGATTCAATCTAGCGGTTCAA
>JANHFL010009792.1:90840-109331 GCA_032468155.1 Oxyrhabdium leporinum | reverse complement strand
CTTTTTCTATTCCAAACAATACCAATAAAACTAGAGAAAAAATATTTTGATGAGTTGAATAAAATAATGTTGAAATTCATTTGGCAAGGAAAAAAATGAGAATAAAACTGAAATTACTGCAAGAGTCAAAAGGGAAAGGAGGTTTTGGTCTATCAGACTGGGAATTGTATTACCAAGCAGCTGCACTCATGTGGGTGAAAGAGTGGATAACTTTGAGGCATAGACTATTATTATTGGAGGGTCATGACCTTCAACTAGGGTGCATGTGTTTCTCTGGTATAGGAGAAATATGGCAGATCGATATTTCCAAAGACATTATGTAAGGAATGCAGTTATCAGTGTGGGATAATATTAAACAACAAAACTATAGTGAAATACCAGTCTGGCTCTCCATTTTAAAAGCACTGATACACCCAAATGTTATAAATATGGGGAAAATGTTTCTTATAAAGATATGCTAAATGAGAATGGTGAATTAAAAACTAGATTAGAACTAAAAAATCAAAGGGTGGAATTAGAGTGGTGGCTGTACCTGCAGATACTATCGTGTTCTGTGAAAGATGTGAAAACATGGGGTTTTTATAGAGAACTAACAACTTTGGACAAGATATTAGTGGGGACTGACAAATTGTTAAAGAGACGATGATAGTATGAGCCAAAAATTTTGGATATAATATAGATTTGGATAATTGGCAAAAGCTTTGGGATAGAAGTCGGAAACTGACAACAGCCACATCATATAAAGAAAAGCTCTATAAAATGTTTTATAGGTGGCATCTGCCCCCGGCAAAATTGGCTAAAATGTTTAACAATATGTCCCCAAACTGTTGGAAATACCTGGCACATATCACCACACGTGATGGACCTGTATAAAGGCAAGGAAATTTTGGACACAAATTCATACGTGGTTAGAAAAAATAATCAAACAACACATAGATTTTAAGCCAGAATTGTTTTTATCAGGTATTATATCAGATGGCTATGATAAAGGGACAATATATCTAATATTACATGTCTTGACCGCAGCAAGAATTGTATATGCGCAGCAGTGGAAGAACGAAAACACCCCTTCAGAGGATGCAACGATAAGGAAGATACTAGACTGTGCGGAAATGGACAGACTAACGCTAAAAATAAAGGATAAAGGAGATACAGAATACTATTCAATATGGAATAGGTTCTATCAATGGTTAGAAACACGAGGTAGAAGTTGGAATGCAAAAGAACCAGATTAGGTGGACATGAAAAGAGATATTATTTTTAATATAGATATAGGAGTGTAAGTATCAGAATGACAGATAAGTTGACATATTAGAATATGATGGTCAGAAACTATTGTACAACACTAGCACTGTTTAAAATAGTACATATGTTATTCTGTGTATACTTTTGTTTTATGGAAAGTGAAATGCCAGGACAATCACACTGTATTCAATATATTTATATGTAAACAATAAAAATATATCTTAAAAAAAAGATAATAAAGGGCAACTTTGCTAAATATATGAGATAAACCCTCATCTAGAACAAACTAACAAACCCATGCTTGGGTCTTGGAACCACTCATCCACAGATATGTTTCTGTTTCATCATGATTTCAGTCTCAGAACAGCCTCTCATTCAACCCTTCAGGACATGACACTAGTCAAAAACAATCTTGGACCTTTCCTAATTTAAATATATTAGAAAAAAATAGAACAGGGTGATGACGTCTGTATACTGTGACTTCATCATTCAGAACTCCTAAAGACTGCTCCAAATAGCTTCATGTAGATAGCATTTTACAATGGGGACAAAAATGTCTTCATTAGTATAAATATCAAGGCATAAAAACACAGTCACTCAATGCTACCTCTGCATCTGGATCTGGATCTGCCCTCATGAATGTGTGTCCTCGTTGGAAAAGAAGGCCACCAGCTCCCAACTCGTGGAGGCACTTCAGAAAGATACCACAGTAAATACTACCAGACACTGAAAGATGATGCAAGAGTTCATTTTGTCTCTCTCCTGAAGGCCATCTATCAAGAAAGCACTCTTGACAGGGAGTTGAGCCCTGTTGAGATTATTATTTGGTTTCTTCTTTTAACTGTCTCTCCCATTGTATTAAGGAGACTGCCTGAGAATGTTAATTATATTTCTGTTTTCTCAATCACAGAGAAAAATCTTACTTTCTGACTTAATTTTCAATGCATTTTACAGCAGAAGTCTCATTATGAAGGATCAGTAGAGTCTGAAAGGGAAACTGTCATTTGCTCTGTTTTGTCAATTCCTAAATTAAGAAGATTTCAATAAAACGAAGAAGCTGTAAGCTTCAAAAAGAAAGGATTCTGGTTTCATGCAGCTCCGTTAATCCGTAAACCTCAGTTATTCATTTGGTACTTCACAGGCCAGCAATATAATCGAACTATAACATTGACAGATTAGCTTTCCTTTGCCAGTGCTTCCGACTTAGTTGTTCTTGTTTTGGTATACAAAAATGCTGCTGGAATATACATTGAGTTGATATCAGATAACCCCACTTTCATGGTCTACATCAGAGGGATTGATAACCATCTAACTGCAGTCAAAGTTGGTCCTGCCTTAGCCTGATCTGCTGTTATGTACATTGAGATTTGCCTAGACATGTCATCTCTTTTCTTTGCCCCAATTGTGCTCCATCCACTCGGGAAGAAAAAAATATCCTCCAGTAGCCCAGGCAACACTGGAGCAGGAGGCATCATCCAGAAGGAAGAATAGTGGTGCTTCTCAGCTGTTGTCTCTAGGAAGGGGCATCACTAATGCTGCTTTATGATTGGTGCACGAGAGAAAAGAAGTGGCCTGCAGGCATGCTAAAAGAAATACTTTCATTTCTATGAGATGCCAACACTGCAGTCTAGGGTCTGGGTAGTTCGAACATAGAGAGACGAAGATGTCGTATAAGCACTGATTTAAGTGCAAAGCTTCAAAGAGGTGCTTCATTTCACAAAGCATAGCATAAAATCACTCTTTTGAAGCAGCTCAGAGAATGAAAGCAGAGATCCACTTCAAAGGGAATGAAATCTGAAATCAAATGCTTCTGAGCTATGTCATAAGTGTGATGGCTTTTCTGAGTTGTTATACATAGGACACAATTTTCCAGCTTGACTTGCAGCTTTATGCACTGTAGGTAGGGGGCTAGAGCGGTATGCTGCTTTTAACAATAGGCAATAGGCAAGACTATGAATGTCAATTTCTTCCTCTATGGCCTGCCATTCTCTGTGGCACTGTAACTTACTGTTTCTAGCCTGCTTCTGTTGCCTCCTGTTACCAGCAAGCTACAACCCAAACACAAACTGAGTTTTGCAAGCAATGAAATGATCCTTCCCAGGAGCAGCCAAATGTGCCAATCGGTTACGTCAGACTTCATGGCATCCAACAAAATCTAGACATCGGAAAGCACTACCCCGACAAGAGCAAGTCACTGGTCCTGTCAGAAGCCAAGATCTGCTGAAATGCCCCATCTAGCCTGGCACGTGTTGAAGTCAGTAATGACTCGTCCTTCCCGGGAAAGATCCAGTTTGCCAATCTTCTATGCCACCTCTCTTGCTCCCCCACACAGATAGCAACCTACAATGTGATCACTCTTCAGGTTTTCGTGTTGAAAAGTATGTTTTAAATTAATTTTTGAAAGTCTTTTAAGCTAGAATAGAATATTTTCTGCATTGGTTCAATGCAGCTTCTCTTAGAATCTCGGGTGGACAATTTGGAAGCTGCTGCGCCGTAGCATCCACAGGGAGGGCAAAGGGCGGTCAGACTGAATAAAGCCCCTTCCCTTTTCTAAGTGCATGATGGCATCATATCTAAAAGGGGTGGAGCTTATGTCCAATGCCAAAAATGCTGCTGTGTTTTCCTCATCCTTGCTATTTCTACCTTAAAATTATTGCAGGAAACCTGAAGATATCCAGTAAGACATGTAAAAGTGAATGTTCTCTAAAGGCTGTGTCGTCTCATTTATTTTTCATCCCATTCTGTCAACAAACAAAACAGCAGGTGTTTAGATGCTTCCCCATTATAGACTGTGGTGTTTTTCCATCCTCAAATCTCAAATTGGATGAATTCTCATCGAATCCATTCTGATCGCAAAGCTGAATCTAATCACACCCTTTTCACAACCTGAATCTCTAATTCAGATTGAACCAGGGTTGATTTGCACAGCTTTCATGATTTACAAGTGGTAGAAATGTACGATTTGAGCTTCAGGCTGCAGGTCCAGTGAGAATGGCCAGAGAAATCACCACTGATTTCAAGATCCATCTGCAGCTTTAGTGGGGTAAAGGGTCCCTGAACAGAAGAAAATAATAAATTTTGCATAATGTGCTATTCATGGTACATTATATAAAGAAACCTCTTTCACTTCTGAAATATGATCAACCTGTCAGAAGTGCTACCTGATATGCTTTAAGAGGGGGCAGCCATCCAACTTGGAATCTTCCCCGTGACTCTTCATTTTTAAAAGTGCCCGTTCATAAATATCTTCATCCACCAAGCGCTCAGACTTTTAAGATGACCAACTCTTAATGTCAAAGAGGTTCTCCAAAGATCTGTAGAGGCAATTCAAGATTTTTGGAGAGGGAGGGGTTTCCTCCCTATATATACCTTTTGCAGATATATATATATATATTTCTGCAAAAGGTGTAGGACCTTTTATATATATATTTCTGCAAAAGGTGTAGGACCTTCAGGTACAATGAGAATGAGAAAAGTTTTATATCTGTAACAGATTAGTGGTTTTATAAAGACATCATAATTAGAAGCAACCAAACAGGGGACATAGCATTGCTTTTGAATGGTGACCTCCTTGCAAACAGAATTGGTTTATCTTTTAGATTTTCAGATTTGAAGACATCCTCTTTTTCCCTCAAAACCTTTTATCCTGCCATATATTCTTCATATGTGTGGGAGGCAGGCTCTTACACCAATTATTGCTGCCTCAAAACCTACACCTTTAGAGTATTTTTTGTGCATGCAGAGCATACTCTCTTCCCACTGTATGTATTTCAGTCTGATTTTATTCTGAATGAGTGTAAAATTATCTCTTGTTCTGGAGAAATCTGAACAAGCCATGATACCATCTCGATTGGAAGTTAAGAAAATCATGACAACATTTTGTATGATTGTTCAATCTTCTCATCAGCAGACTGGAACATAATCAGAGATGAAGAGAGAGAAAGAAAAAGACCAATAATCTCTTATTTGGTATGCTGTGAGGGAATGGAAGAAAGGTAAGATTTAATCTTCTGCATGCTTATTTGGTTGTTAAGTATTCATTACCTTGCTAAGAATCATTTCTGCCTAAAGAGGCCCTTGATCCGAGATGGATGGACAGATGGATAGAGATAGACAGACAAACAGACAGACATAGAAAATAGAGCACTCATCAACCTGTTTGAAAGCCTGGTCTCTTGCACACTTGTTTATTATTCCATTCTCAAGCTGAAACAGCTGGCTAGTAGAGAGGCAAACAAACAGACAATGATAGTGTTCTGTCCTCACTACATGTTAGTCTGTGTGTAACTCGACATGCAGCTAAACCCACCTATCCTCCAATAAAGCAGACCATAGATCTGAATGCTTTATTAAAAGAACATGATATGGTGAAACTGGGGAAAATAGGAATACATACAATGAGAACCAATACAAGATAGACAGTATTGAGTTACTGCTGAACATAACAATTAATAAATACAAGCAATTTAAATCTCACCAGCGATGCTCTGTGTGTGTGGTGTGGGTTTGTCCTTGGATGACCATGTGCCACAGATTAAGATGGATTCTTCTTTGTACTTCTGCCTTGTCCAAATGCTAAAGGAAAATGAAGTTTGGCTTCCCAGCGTGCACTTGGTTTGAGAGTGTGAGCTGATGGGTAAATCAGTTGGGTCAGTTTCAAACAATATACTAGGTATTTTGTCTCTCCTGCCACTAGATGGGGTGAGAGTGCAACAACAGTATATAGTATGTTGGGGCATGTTTGTCCCTCAGACCAGTAGATGGGGCTAGAGAGCTACAACAGTATATAAAAGTTATATGTTGTGACATGACAGATAGGTAGCAGCAACTATGGTGAGAATGGCAGACAGAATCCCAGTAGGAGGCCATGGAGAGAGTCATAGAGGAGTCATGAAAGCTGATGTTGTAAGAGTTGAGTTTCTAACTCAATCAAAAAGGAGGCAACACCCTTCAGGGGCAAAATCAAGATGAATCTGGCTTCCAATACATCATTCTTGTGCTGAAGGAGGAAGAGGAGCGAACGTACCAATCGTATTCAAATTGCAGCTTGGTTCATTAATGCACAGACTGGGAACTCATTCTGTCTGACAACAACTACACTCTGAGCAAACATATACTGCCAGTCCCTCTCCAAATTTTCAAAAAAGCTTTTCCCAATCCTGTCCAGAGATGGCAATAATTAAATGTGGAGTGATCTGCATGCAGAGCATATGCTCTAATTTGTACCATTAAATGAAAGTCCCTCCCTTTTAGAAGAAGCACTCCACAGATGGCCTATTAATCTGAATACTAATCAACAGCAAGAGAACCAGGTTTGGGCATATATTTTTTTTTCCTCACTGAGCAGAAGTAACTTGGCATTTGGTTGCCTTTCCACAGTTTAGCAGATGAATACCTCAGTAGTGTAATTAGCTAGAAAACAGAAGGCCTTCTCTGCCGAAGGAGGTTTTTCCACAAGCATTAATCAGGATGTACAGCTCTGAGGTGGCTGATGTCCAGGTAGCCTCCTACTATGACCACTATGAAGAATATAGTTCATTATGGCGTGAGAGTGAGTGTTTGCCATACTGGCTTTGGCTATCAATTGATCTTATTTTGTTATATTGTTTTTGCTTTAACTTTGATTTTAATTTGCATTAATGCACTCGGCCTAGAACCCCAGATTGTATTAATCTGGTTAATAAATAGGCCAGGATCTTATTTATCTCCTGGGTCTGTAGAAGAGGGAATCAATCAGCATTCATCCATGTCTAGTGTTATGTTCAAAAAAAATGGGCTTCCTTTTTGTAGCCCTGAAAAAAAAAAGGTTGAAGTGAATTCTCCAGAGGAAACATGTTTGACCCCCTCCCTCCTTCTCGGCAGTTTCTCTTCCATCGATGAAAACCAGTCTATAAATGATTCTGTCGAGCCTCAGGTAGCTGGCAAGGCCACAGAAGCAAGAATGACAGGAATTTCAGACAGGGAGTGTTAATGCCAGCCTGGGGTAAATACAGAACCTTGGAAACTGTCAGAAGAATTTCCCAGTATCAGTTATAGTGAGTGAATGGAGGCAGAGTCTCTTTGAGGCACTTTTCCCCACCTGCCTCCTCAGCACCTGGACTGAGTCACCTTTGCTGGGATAATATTTTAGCTGACTTTCCCTGCAGTCTCTCAGCCTTACACAGAAATGCAGCACAGGAGGGGGAAAAAAAGCTTCTGCAGCTGAACCATCTGCACCCATTTTTAACATACACAGGCAAAGTGGCACTGCAGCTACCCCAAAGAGTTTCTGCCAGTTAAAAAGAAAGATTCAGTTTATTCTGGAAAAAAATGCTTTGAAAATAGAAAATATTCCAACTTTATATTTCTATGTTAAAACCTGAAGAATTCTGATCTTTGTTCAGTTTCTGATCCTTATCGGAGAAGGGCAAATTATGTCCATTGGCCTCCAGAACTGGGGAAGAAACACATTTCTTTCTATTCTGACTAGGACTTATGACCGTTCAGAGATGTGGGGATAAAAAAAAAGGGGGGGGGAAATATGGCAGCCACAGTTGTGTGACTGAAGCCTCTCCCCTTTTGAGCATCTATCTTGCATATACAGACATTAAGGCTAGGGTGAGGCTTGGACTGTTCAAGCACAGTCACCATCTTGACTGCTTTTGACCCTTTTAGGATTCCTCTATACAAGAAACACTTATGGAGGAAACAGCCAGTTTCTTATCTACTTACATAACTGAGCTTTTATTTCACAAAATAGTTATAGGAGGCCTTCAAGTGATGCTTTAATGTCAGAGGAAAGAGTGGGGCAGAAATATTTTGGTGCATTTTTCAGCAGATGTAGGGGTTAGATTATATGAAGACGTGGGTTGAGGTACCGTACCTTTAATATGCAGAAGATATCCAGCTCTTCCTCTCCATATTATCCTTATAGGTGAAACAGTTGGCATTCTGATCCAGGACTTGGCAAAGAATTGGACTGGATGAAGGCTAGACAAGATGGAGATGCTATTTGTAGGTTGTGTATCTGTCCAGCTGAGTACTACCCTGGCCAATATGAACATATTATGCTAGTTCTTCACCATTCACAGTGGCTCGGACCCAAGTTACCAGAAATAGTGCTTTCTCCCATACGTATCTAATAAACCCTAAGATCGAGGGTCCTAGATGCTCTCTGAGCTTGATTGTTTTTGTGTAGTCATTTCATTACCAATTACTAAGTAAGATCATCAGTGCTAGTAGGGGGTGGGGTTTGCTCTCAGTTTATATTCTAGTGGCTTGCCCTGTCAGTATTGGTGGGAAATTATTGGTGGTTCTTTGGTTAGGCTGTTTACTGTTGGCAGTTCTTTCATTGGGGTATTGTTTACTTCTTGTTGGTCTGATATTAATCTGTGCTCACCTGGGTGTTGATTGCTGGTGGGGAGATATTTTGGTCCTTTTGTTCCCTTTTTCACTTATTGATTGTCTCTTTTGTATGGTATGTAAAAGTTGTTTATGTCTATGTGCCTTTGGATGGCCGATTTGTCTGAGTTCCAGACTTCTAGAAATTCTCTAGCATTTTGGGACATGGCTTGGTCTAGAATGATCACAGCTTCCCAGTTGAAATTATGGTTAAGTCTGTCTATGTCTTGTGAAATAAGAGAGTTTTCATCATGTCTTCTGACTGCTAACTGGTGTTCGTGGATGTATTCTGCTAGTCTTCTGCCCATTTGTCCTAAGAGGTAGCTGTTGCAGTCTTTGCATTATATGTTGTAAAAGACTTGTTTTTTTCTTTGAAGCTACCTGGTCTTTTGGTTTACTTAGGATGTTTTGGAGGGCTTTAGTTGGTATGTGTAACTATGCTGATGCCATGTGGGTGAAATAATCTGTTGGTGGTTTCTGGGATGTATTTGATGTATGGCACCATTATTCTTTTTATACCTTATGTTGGTCATCCTATATTGGATTGAACGGTCAGACACTTTTTGATAAAGTTGCATGGATATCCATTTGATTGGAAAATGTTGCATCAATGATGTTTCCTTTTTCTGATGTTCAGGATTGCTGCAGTGGATTTGTGCTTGTCTAAATAGTGTTCTTACACAGTTTCTCATGTGGGAGGTTGAGTTATGAAATATCTGCAAGAAAATAACCAAGCTCAGAGAGCACCAAGGATCCCTCATTTCAACCTTGAGCTACAAATATTCTCCTCTATCAAGACCTTAAGATCATCCAGTGAAGCTTTCCTTCAGGTCCCCTCGCCTAAGGGGAAAATGTAACCTCTGAATTTCAGCAGCACGTCTGAGATAGACCTCTCTGCAGCTCCTTGTGGATCTCTGGCTGAGTTCAGACCACCCGTACTTGAAATGCTTTAAAAAGTAAAAGGACTTGTACTTTTGGGCTTTCTCTTCAGTTTCTCTGTCACTCCCAACCTCTATGGTCCAGAAATGAAGGCCCATGATGCTGTTACATGCAGAAGGTTAATGGCCATACAGTCTGCACCTCTTCCTGCTTTGGCTGAGTTTTTCAAAGCTATTGACAGAATATTTGGCTGACACATGACAACTCTCACAAAGTTTCAGAGGAACGGTGATTGCAGTTTTTCTTTCTCAACAAAATTGAGTTCTATATTAAGAAGCTATGCTGCAGTACATTCCCAAACTGAAAAGCCTTCTTATATATGGTGCTTATGATTTTTAAATCAATCTTTCCCCCTCCCAATGTGGCAGTATAGTGTAATTGTCCTAATTAGATAGGCTTATTTTGATGAGGGTTTAAAAATAATCAAATTTCAAATGACATTTGCTGCACCCTGCCTCTTCCTACGGAAGCCTTGGTATAACTTAATCTGAAAATTATGTATAAAGGAGAGAAATTACCATAATATTCCCCTTGCAAAACATCAACAAACCTGACTTGCTTGATATCTTATGCTTCAATGGAATAAAAAGCCAGCAATAGCTTAGGAAATTTGGTGTTTCTTTACGGATACCTACCTTTATATCACAGTTCAAGAAATAAGCTCGAGGAACAGACATGGCTTCTCAAAGCCACACATTTCTATAGACTAAACGTCATTGTTCACTCTAACAACATTCCCAGGTGATCAGCCTCTCCATCTCTCTATCCTTCTAAATCCAGTTTAAGTCATAAAAAATGATCAATTATTTCCAATCATTTTTTTGTTAGTCTGTTTCAGTTAGATCAAGAACGAACAATGTGGGAACAGCTGTTGAGTCAAAACTGATGAAATCAGTCCTTAAAGAAATATTGCAAAGCTCCATCATGGGTTAGAGATCTACAAGTCTCTTTTCACATGCTGGGGTTGCAAATAGAGCCTGAGCAGTGCTGATGCAATCAGCAGACCAAGGCTCAAAATTGTACACAGTATCTTCATCAGAAGATAATTTGCAACTGATACAGGAATAACAGGAAATTTTGCAATAGCAAGGACTCACTTGCACGATCATCTTGTTAATAGGTATAGCTCATTTTGCTTTATTGTCAAAACTGCACCTGTATCTGGAAGTGCACCCTGATTTTTAAACTTTTATTTTCAGACTCGGCTAAAAAGGAACAAGCTTTAAAATAGTTTAGCTGTCATTAAGTACATAGAGAAGTAAGATATTGATACTTGTAGAAATGGCAAAAATGACCTGTTGGGTCAGAGAACAAAGAAAAACCTTTTGGAAAGGCCTTATAAATATTTTTTGCTGAAAGAAGAAAAAAATGAATTGAGGATTTAAAGACTAAGAAAGATGAGGACTAAATGAAAGAGCGGATGGACTTGTAAAATATGTAAAAGGGAAACGAGAACATAAATTTTCTGTTGAAAAATAAATCATCTATATGTTTCTTAACTTTGGCTTTCTTTTTATTTTCTTGCACTTTTCTGGTTTTTTCCTATTTCCTTTTGGTTTGCTATTTGAAAAATCTTAATAAATAATTTTTTTTTTTTAAAGAGAACTTTTTTTTTAAAGAGAACTTTCTGAAAATATTTGTGAAAATGGACATTGATATAATTACTTCTAGTCACTTACTAGCACAAGCACATGGCTTGGTTCTATTATTTGGAGCCATTCCTAAAGTGACATCCATGGGCTTCATCCCAAGAAACAAATTTTAGTTTCCCCAACAGTCCACCATCCTACCCCTTATTCAGAATTTAAACCATACTTGCAAAGTGATTTAAGAGAAGAAATGGATGCAAATTGTTTTTTTTTGGGGGGGGAGGAAGAATTGCACAAACCTCTGTAACCCTTTTACTCTGAAGGTATCTCCTTCAGCAACTGGACTAGCCAAATTACCAACGTTTGAATTTTCTTTTCAGGAGCATCAGTACCATCAGCTTTTCTGAGAAACATGAATAAACCATGCCTTAGAAATATAACTTTGGATAATGGTCGTGCTTCTTGATTTGGCAGCTGGGGATTACTCAGAGCAGTGAGCATCTGTTTACTACTATGGTTCATCTCTTAATCTGCAATGTTTCTCAGAGTGCCAAGGACAAAACTTTGCATAGTCCTCCCACAAAGCATGAGCTCTTGGGGAATGAACAACTGCCTTCCTGATAGTGCCATGGCCTAAGTCTGCTTGGAAGTAGCCAACAGCTATATAGTTGTATACATTAAAGCTTGTTTTCTGCCAACAGCCATGCTGAACATGAAGCTATTTGCAGAAAGTCAAGAGGGTTGGTTAACCAACAGGGGATAAGGCTTGACCATAGTGCTGATATCCTGGATTTTGAGCTACTGGCTTCTCAAAAACTACTTCTCATAGCAGTCGTGCAATTCCACAGAGCAGCATTCTGAATGGCATAGATGTGCTTTCCATTGCTTCGCGCGCCTTCACTGGTAGTTTATCCTGCAACACCTGCAAAATCCTAATACCACACCTGCTTTGTTGCTGCATCAAGATCAGGATTATTGAGATGGAGTTGGAAAGAGGAAGTGCTGCTGTTTCTTGGGCTGAATGATTAGTTGAGTCCTTTGAGCTCCATGAACCAGCAATGAACTTTCCCAGACATGATGTGATCCTACAAGTTCCCAAGGTTCTGGAGACATCTGTCTCCTGTTATGAAGGCCAGTTGTTAAATCAGGCTTTTGTTTACACAGCCAATAAATATAAAAGGCTAATGTCTCTGAAGATAAATAGCCCAGGAGATTGTAATCCATTGACGTCCAAGCCGGGTTATTAGTCAAAGATAAATGCAATAGCGGACTGTGGAAGGGAGTGGGAAGCCTTGGTTCCTTCTAAGCAGAGTTTGAAGGACAATGAAGTGTGATATTGTGCTGCTCAGTGCAGCAATTGGCAGCAAAGGCACAGCATAAAGCATTTCAATCCTACTTTAGCCCATCAGCCACTAACAAAGATAAAGCTGTTCAATTTCCTAGCCCTGCTGCAGATGAGGAAACAGCCAAGATTGCTCCTAGGGCTACCGATCCTGCTTGGACTCTGCTGGATGGCAAAACACAGGTCATTGCTGGGTGACAAGCAGAAAGATTGATAAGGGAAGCCATGCACGTGCTTGTGGGTATTTTGCTATGGAAAGAAAATGACCTCGCTATCTGGCTATGCAAGTCAAGAGAGCCACTTAGTGCCGACGCAGACATTGAAATGCATGCCTGTATTGTGCTTGTGTGATGTATGGCTCAGGCAGACATATGTACTTCCATGTTTACATGCATCTACTCTTCCCCCTAAAGGAAACCAGGAGCACCCAGAGAACAATAGCAATAAAAGCAATAGAATAAAATATTTAAATATGCAACACTTAGCTACCTTCTAATAAAACTTAGCTACCTTCTAATAAAACTTAGCTACCTTCTAATAAATACAATATTTAAATATTAAACACTTAGCTACCTTCTAATAAAACTGATTTTAACAAATATATTTGATAGCATTACATCTCTATATACAATAACATGGAAGGTGAAGGGATGTAGAGTCAGGCAAGACCTTGATCCATGCCACATCTGGCATGGTAGCACACCTAGTTTCCTTTAGCAGGAAGCGTAGGTGCCTGGTAGTTATTCTTCTGCAGATACCTAGCATAGATTAATTGTTTTAAAAGGAAACTTATAAGTACTATGAAACTGATACACCATCAATCCAGGTGTCATTGAGGACTGATAATGGGGTATATGTGGGTTTTCTGCTTTCCAGCCCTGGAATTGGAAATGATGTGAGGATTTCTGCACACGAGGGAACGTATGCCTCTGTTCTTTGTAGACAGTTGCATAGGTGTTGCATTCAAACATCTGCGAATTTTAACATTCTGGTTAGGGGGTCCACAAATAGCAAAGCACAGAACAGGAAGTTGGATCAAGCCAACAATAGGCAGGACATGCACCTCCACACAATGTGCAATTGGAATTTGGAAGTTGCCTGTGTCGGCCCATATGCATCCCTCTGCAGCAATGCTTACCCATCAACCCCTTTACAATGTAGGTATTTTGGTGACAGCTATGGGCAGTTGCAGGCAACTCTAAATCAGCCTTGAATGATGGGGTGCCTCTGTGCATTCCCATTTCTGCATATAAACCAGGGGTGTCAAACACAAGGCCCGCGGGTCAAATCCGGTCTGCGGGGTGCTTAAATCCAGCCCACAGGGCCAGCCTGGAAATGTCAAAGGACCAGCCCACAGTGCCTCTGGAGGCTGCGGGGGGGGGGGGAGCATGTGCCTCATTTTCACCCTCCATGGATTCCTGCAGCACTCTGCTGACCAAAAATGGGCCCAAAATGGACCGAAAAACAGGCCCAAAATGGGCTGAAAAATGGACCCAAAGCAGGCTGAAAACAGGCCCCAAAACAGGCCAAAACGGCCAAAAAAGCAGCCCAAAAATGGGCCACGCAGCCCATTTTGGCCAGCAGGGTGCTGCAGGAGGCATCCGTCCCCTCCCCCCTTGCTGGCCCACAGATACAATGCTGATCCAGCCCTCAAAAAATCCAGTTTGACACCCCTGATTTAAACAATAATGTCAGCAGTCCTTTGGCAAACTCTTCTACCCCAGTTCCCACTCCTGCCCTGCCCTGCCCTCCTAGTTCACTAATCTCCCCAAGCTGAGAATCACATGAGGCGGTCATGGCAGCTGAGTTTCCTTTTATCTTTTAGGATTCAAGAAGGAAATTCCACAACCAGGCTCAAAGCCCCATTCTCCAGAGCAAAAATGAGCTAAAGAGACTTTGCAGCTCAACGTGCTAATGAAATGCAATTAAAAGAGAATTCTGTTAATCTTTCTTCACTCTCTTCTCTTTTGCTCCCTTCTGAAGTTAATAAAAGCTTTGCTGATGATCACTGATGAAACCAGCTTTTGTTTCCACATCTCAAGTGCCGGAGGTAGCAGCTGCCTCAGATCTTGCTCTAAAGTTCCAGTCAGTGAAGACATTGGGGTGCATATTGGGAAGGAATCCCTCTTAAAATCTGCCAGAAGACAATGAGGAACTCATAAAACTCCACTAATGTGTTTTAGGGAAAGAGCAGTTTGGTGTAGTGGTTAAGGCATCAAACTAGAAACCGGGAGGCTGGAAGTTCTAGTCCCACCTAGTCTCATCTTAAAGAGCTGTGGTGGTGCAGTGGTTAGAATGCAGGCTACTTCTGCTGACTGCCTTCAAATTTCATCAGGTTGATTCAGCCTTCCATCCTTCCGAGGTCGGTAAAATGAGCACCCGGATTGTTGGGGGCAATATGTTGACTCTGCAAACTGCTTAGAGAGGGCTATGAAGTGGTATATAAGTCTAAATGCTATTGCTATTAAGCATGAAGCCAGCTGATGACTTTGAGCCAGTCTCACTTTCTCTCTCCTAAGAAGGGGGCAGTGGAAAACCCCTTCTGAAAAACCTTGCCAAGAAAAATGCAGGAATTGGTCCAGGCAGGATCAACACTGAGTTCAAAGGCACCAGACAAACAAACCCAAAGTATATTTTAATGCAGGGGTTCCCAACCCGTGGTCCATGGACCGGCAGCGGTCCATGGCATGCCAGCAATCGGGGCAATGCAAACAAGGGAAGCTCCATCCACAGGATGCAGGCAGTATGCAGAACCATGCCCCCTCCATTCTGTGGAAAAACCTTTCTCCATGGAACCAGTGCCTGGTGCCCAAAAGGCTGGGGGTCACTGTTTTAACGCATACCTAAGATTATTCAAGAAAGTATGCTTAATAGGGGGAGATAGTTTATGTCATAGACTAGCAAAGGGGAAGAACTTATGCAATCTCCCTGTGTAGCTAGAAATTAGCCTCTGTTGAGACTAGATATAAGGAAACTAAGAACAGACTGTTTTGGGTGGGAACTGGTATGTTGTTATGGAAATCATCATAGAAAGCTGATAGATGACATGTTCTTGTGAAAATACAATGAACTTGGATCTTAGCCTCAGACTTTTTTTTTTCCTTCTGTTCAGTCATGTCCAATTCTCAGAGACTGCCTGGACCAGACCCTGCAATTTACTTGGCAATTTTTTTTGAGAAGTGGTTTGCCATTGCCTCCTTTCTAGGACTTAGAAAAGTAACAGGCCCAAGGTCACCCAACTGGTTTTATGCCTAAGGTGGGACTAGAACTCCAGGCCTCCCAGTCTCTCGTCTGATGCCTCAACCACTACACTAAAATGACTCTAACTTTAGTCTATAAGTATGTTTTATACTGTAGAAACCTATTATCCACTACTAAGGAAATTCTGGATAAAACTGGAACCACAGATGTTTCCCAGTGGAGCCCACCTATACCATTGTAAGAATGGAAGATTCTCTGCTTCCCTCACCTATACCACCAGCCCTCGTGGGTCCCTTTTCAGTTCTGACTAGAATCAAATTGTGTTTCCACTGTTTTCCCCCAATTGAGAAAGACGGCTTTACATTGTTAGATTTATTCTCTGATCTCCTTTTATGTACTGAATTCCTATCATCTCCATCTGCTCTTTTTATGACTTTCAGGGGGTTGGGAGTATGATACATACAGTGCATTAAATCCTTGCAATTTAATCTCATTGCAGTTATGCATTGCATAAATACTGAAAATAAAGCTTTGAAAGTAATATTAAAAGTGCGAGTCGTCTTTTCCTTCAACTTTAGGAGGGCTGTGTGTCAGAAAGTAGAAGCCAGTTTCACTGTCTTTTTGCAAGCTGCCAATTTTAACAGTTCAGGATGACAACTTCACGGGGCCCCCGTCTCCTTCAGAGGAAACTCCTGCTTCCACCTCCTGTTCTTACAGCTTTCCAGTTAACAATGAAGGTTACAGTTCTCAGCAGTTTGCCATGACAGCTCCCAAGTCTACAAGTCTCTGAGAGGAATACATTCATCTGCCATTCCCTAGCTTTGAATTTGAAAAATGAAAGGTGAGGCTGCAGAAGAAGATGGCACCTGCCACATGTGTCCATGAAAGTCAAGAGAGTTGCCAAACATTGCAACCGAAAATCAGCTCTATATGTCTCGTAACCCTCTGCTCCTTGCCCAGCAGCAGTCTTACCTGTGTCAGTCTGTGGTCTATGGTTCTATTGTGAATGCTGTCATCAGCATTCGTCTACTTGGCAATGATCCCAAACTCTATTCAGCCATTTCAATATGTCCCTTTAAGGGCAAGGCAATTCCTTTACTTCACTTTCTCTGAAATAACAGATTTTTATTATTATTTTACAGCTATTTAATGCCAAGCATCTTTCAAACAAACATCTCTAAAGAGCTTCACAGAAAACTGTTTATTTAAAAAATACATTCATCCATCAGTAACTAATATATTGAATACACACACACACACACACACCCCCCTAAACTAAACACTCTTTCAAGCATGGACTGAATATAATATTAGGATCATCGCATTTCTTTATACTTTAGATTGTTTTCCCCAATCCATTAGAGTATTGAGTGGCCCTTTTTATTATTTTAATGTAATAATTGTGTAATAAAAAAACTAAACTAACAACGTAAACTTTTTCAAGCCTGGACTGAATATAATATTAGGATCATCCCATTTCTTTATACTTTAGATTTTTTTGCCCAGTCCATTAGAGTATTGAGTGGTCCTTTTTATTATTTTAGTGTAATAATTGTGAATGTAATATAAATACATCTACATAAGTATGTGTTTGGTTTTGGGAGAAACAGACTTGCGTTCAAAATTCAAATTCAAATTCAAAATCTAAAGATAGCTAGACCTAAAGCAGAAGAAGCCTTGTCTTAGTTCAGGGGTGTCAAACTCGGTCATCACAGCAGCATCATGTGACATATCGGGACTTTTTTCCCCTTCGCTAAATCGGGGGTGAGCGTGGCCAGCATCCAGCCCGCAGGCCATGAGTTTGACACCCCTGTCTTAGTTGTTTTAAAATACCTCATGATTCCTGTTCTTCTAGGAGTTTGAGGAATTGCTACAGACATAAATGCTAATTGGCCCCAAAGAAACACCTCCTGTAGTCCATATAGTACTTCATCAGCTCAGCCAACTTCTACCTGGATAGTGATCAGGTGTGTGAAATAGGATCGATGGTTTCACAGCCATCCCAGGCTCACATCTATAACTAGCATCATTGGTTCTGTTTCCAGAGAATTATTTCACTCACCATCTTTATCTTCATCTCCAAATTTGTTTTTAAAGCTGGCCTGGGAGAAACAGAAGTAAAATTAACACAGTGACCTCTCTGAGAAGTATTTGAGTGTGATGTAAAGCAATATACAGGTAGTCCTCGACATACAATCGCAACTGGGACCAGAATCTTGGTTGTTGAGTGAAATGGCCATTAAGCCCATGTGATTGTTTCACTCCACAACTGCAATCCAGCACTCCCAGTTGTGATCTCCCAAGTTGTTTATTGAATGGAGAGAAAGAGGTGCCTGCTGAGTTCAGCTCCCTTCTGTGTGCAGAAGAGAACTCCTCTGAAGAGATGCAGGAACGGAACTCAGATCTGGGTATGACCTTCAGTTCTGCAGCCTATCAGAGGAATTCCCTTCCCCTTTTGCTCTTGACAGGTTGCCTGCAAACCTCAGGCATGGCTGAGATTTCCTCCTGGCTGAGATTGACCAACAGGCAGCCCCTTTTGCTTTCAAAGAGCTACCTGCAAGGACTCTGCAGCAAGCAGCAGCAGCTTGCAATTTTTCATGCCAAGGTCCCTATTGACCATCTGGGGCAGGGGTGTCAAAGTTGCGGCATCACAGCAGTGTCACATGACATATCTCGACTTTTTCCCCCTTCGCTAAACCGGGTGTGGGCGTGGCCAGCATGTGATGTATCCAGCCCACAGGCCGCGAGTTTTTTTTTTTTTTTGCAAAAAGTTTTTTTATTTTATACAAACAAAT
>JANHFL010009792.1:33563-58219 GCA_032468155.1 Oxyrhabdium leporinum | reverse complement strand
CCCCTTCCTCTCTGTGGCAGCCCCTCAAATATTGGAACACTGCTATCATGTCTCCCCTGGTCCTTCTCTTCACTAGATTAGCAATCTCTCTGGAGTCAAAGGAATGTTGAAGGAAAACCCAAGGGCTGATTGAGCTTTGAGCAGCTTGGCCTGTGAAAGGATACAGATGTACTGCTGGTGTTATCTTGAAGATGTTCAAGGGTGATTAAGTACAGTGGCGAGCACCAGCTCTGCCCTTTTAATCATGCTGATAAAGAACTCTTTTCAGGAAGATGCTACTTGCATTTCAGAGGACATTCCCTTTAGTACCACTGGAGACTTGCCTTGAGATGCTATCCATGATGCCATGGAAAAATGATGTTCATTTATGAGAACATTTTTCCATTGCCATCATTCTAAAGCTGCCCAAGTTTCTCCTTTGCTATTGAAGACAAAACTGAAATAGCATGAGGTGCTAAGGATGTGACTTCTTAATTCTTCCTTAGATTCCCAAAACAAACTAGTGTGTGACAATTGTTTATGGGCAGACTCAGATTTTTCCCAAAAGCATTCAATGAAGAAGTTATTTGAAAACCATTCTAAAATGAATTTCCAGAGTTAATAAGAGAATAGGGAAAAGAAAGAAGTATACAATGAACTTCAGAATGATGGTCCATAAAGCAGCCAAAACTCACCCAGCACCCAAGAAAGAAGAATTGTGTGTGTGTGTGTTTTAAAGAATAATAGTGTAGAATAAGTTCTACTTACATGCTGAACCTATATGATGATTTGGGAATAGGATTTGCAAATGAATATTGGGCAATAAGTTCTCAAGTTCTCTTCTTCCCTGTAGGAAGATTCAAAGACAGACAAAAAGTAAAGCAAATATTTGAAACTTCTTAAAAATAATTAAACTTAAAAAGTTTAGCCAGCTGGGGAGATTTTGGAACAGTCACTCTCTTTCAGCCCAACCCACCTTACAGGGTTGTTGTGGGGACAATAGGAAGGGGAAGCTGCATTGGATTTACTCAGCAAAGTATTAAAGGGGGGGATACAAATAAATAAATTATAGCAATTTACCTCATCCCATGCATATAGTGTTGTTCTAACAGTGATCTAATAGATCAGAAAGAAATAAAAAGTTACAGGTACATCAATTTGGTCTTTCTGCATTTAATTTCCTATTTACATAATGGTAGAGACACTATAGAGCTGTGCACAATGTGCCTATGGCTCAATATGTTATGCAAAGTAGTAGCTCATCTATCCGATGAAATTATTTCCAGATCATGAGAGTCCATGTGCCAGTCTTCTCTGCCAAGGGTCACTCAAGCATGTTGAACTGCTCTATCATCCGCCTGAACACTTGGGCTATTGGCTGGAAATATGAGAGCATTGGGGGGGGGGGGGGTTGGAAAAGACCATACATTTCCTCTGCCTGTAATAAAATGGTAGGCAAATCCACTTGTGCCATCAGGGTTCATTCTACCCTCTGCCGCAGTGAGTCAGTAATGGCTCTTGTGATCATTTATTTTTTCCATCCTTCCTCTCTCCTTACTCATGTATTTATATTGTTCTCTCCGCAGCTTAAAAGCTATATCTATCCACCCAGGAAGAATCAAGTTACAGAAAGGTTTTAAGTGAAACACTGTTCTAAATATAACATGGACATTCAAGGAGATGATAATTGAATATCCATCATTTAGATGCCACAAAAAGTAGACAAAAAACAAGATAGCCATCTGTAAAGGGTAATATAGAAGGGCACTAAAAATAGTTTGATAGCCCCACCCAACATTTCTCCCAAGTTTGGGGCTTTGTGAAAGCATCTATGTCTGCAGCTTCCTTGAATATCTGACCTTCCCACTACCTTACTTTCCACTCACCATAACCCCCTCCTCCAGTAGTTTGAGAGACATCTTAATTCCATCTGCCCTCCATCACCTGCCCCATGTTTAGTGCTGTTCTTCTAGAACTTCACTGATAATCTTCTGCACAGGGATAACACAGCACAAAAGAACTACCGGAAGAAGACATGTGAAATGCTTTCTAAGCCTTTTGATTCCAGGAGAACGTTTCCTAAGGAGGCCATTGAAACACTACCAGCAAACAATGGGTGGGGAGGGGGGAAAATGCATTGCGGTGATTATGTCCTGTGATTCCCATATTCCAAAACTAAAGGTTGCAATCTTTCATCCAAGAATGGATGGGAGTAGAAAGACGGAATCTGTCTTTGTAACTTGCTGGGTTGTCCTGATGTCCTGCCATAGGAGACAGTCATCCTTTCCTTGGCTCAGAATTGCAGGTGCTTGGGCCGAGGTTCACAGTGATATTACAAAAGTGCTTCCTTGCTTTTTTTTTTTTCTTTTGCTGGCAGAACCTTTGCCTGAGCAAAATTGAGATTCTGCAGCTTGCGCTATATTTATCATCATCACTGAAAAAGACATCCAGGGGTGACCAGGAACTCTGGAAGGCATTCAGAAAGTTACTAACAAACAAAGAGCAGGAGGAGGCAAAGCCATTCGGATTCTTTAAAATGGTAGCTGCATTGCTCATACAGCCTTTTAGATACCGAATCCAAATCCTTTCTGAGAGAGGCAGCTCTACAGCCTGAATTAGACTGACTACACAAAGAAAGAGGTTTTTTGGCCTCATCACTGCCTTAGAAACCGCCTTAGAAATTATTTTGGTTTAGGTCTCAAAAGAGCAGAGTCACCCTCAGATTCTATACATCTCCAGTATCTAGTAAAAGAAGCCTGCAATATCCGCACATTTAGCCATATGTCTTTAGACAGACCACTGATTTGGTGTGGTATAAAATTGGCTTTCTGTGTCTCGGTGGTCCTCCATTGCATTTACATCACTTTCCTGACACATTTTTTTTAAGCACACCTTCTGCCTGCAAGGAAACACAAGAATACTGATGAACCTTTGGTTGGGAAGGCAATATAGAAGCTGATTGTACTTTCCAATCAGTGGCTTCCTTGTGCAACCTTATCCTTATTCATATTTATTGGGAAACAATAAAAGTGCAATAAACATCCTTTTCAATAAAACACCCGGATAAGTGTTACAGAGCTGAAGCTGTCACCCATTAATCTACTAGATTAATCAATCAAGGTGCATTTTAATCAACTAAAAGTACATCTCCAATGAACAGCATAAAGCATTTTGCTAATGTTCATTGTAGATGCCATTCGAAATACAAAAATAACCATTTAAAAATGGCAATTAAAGAAGCCTGTAATATAAAAGCATGATGAATTTTTACATAGTTAGGTTCACAAAGGAGGGGTCTACCTGTTCTAAAATGGAATTTGGTGATACTTAGGTATGTAACTTCCAAATACAAAGAAAGTATGCTTTTCTCACTTAAAAGTAGTGTTATAATTATCTGTAAATTAATGCAGATAGCAGGAATTGTGCGATAGACTAATCGAGTTTCAAGACTACTGCGCAAATTATCCATTTGATTTAAAAGAGTGAATTAGGTTGACTACTTGAGGAGCTAGCCTTATAGAAATCACAGAAATGAGGAACTTCTGGTCGTTCCAAATGTTGGGCAACAACTTCCAACCAATATGATTCTGGTGATGGACATTATAAATTATAGTTGGCAATTCTACCTCTGGAATTGCTACTACCTTTGATCCTTCTCATCTACTGTATTTCATCTTTAATCTGTATTTACCATAATAAAAAATACACACACAGGGAGAAAGGCAAGGTAGCAACACTTCTCACTTCTCATTATACCTAAGTATTCCAAGGAACAAGAACTCTAGTCCTATTCAACTAATTGCAAAAGTTGTTATACTGATCAGTAGCAGAATCCAACATATTATATTGGTCCTATGATATAGAAAGGAACAGTAATCTACGTATACAAGACAGATATACTGTATATTTTGGATAATTCATCACATGCATGTGTGTTAGTTTCCAGTCCTATCTTGAAGTGAGATCATCTAGAATAAACATATGTACAAGTGTATGCAAGAAAGTCTTCTCAGTACACACATCTGCCCTATATAACTAAATGTTTGTCCTGACCTGATGTTACAGAAACAATATGCAGAAGAAACATCATCACCGCTGAGTATAACTACTTTTGTAAAATCTGAATAGGGATCTTAAGGCATCTCATTCCAAATGCTATACCAAGTGGAAACAACTATTCCAGAATTCTACTCCACCAATTGGTAAAATTGATCACCCATTCCCCAATCTCAGCTTACAGAAGCAGACATTTTTTGCTGATTTACTCAGGATAGTGGAATTATAATGCACCATCTTAGAGTGATAAATATGTCTATTTTTTTGTTCCTTCAAAATATTCAAAATATGAGAAAATGTTCTCATTCCTTCTAGCATAACATTTGGAGGGGGGGGGAGAAAAAAGGTTAAAAAAAATAAAAAAAATAAAATGGTAATGACACATAATTATGTTTATGGCAGTTATCCTGTAGTGTACTTAGGTATCCCTTATTTTTAACCCCAACATTCAATGCGTTGAAATGGGCAGGAACTATGTGTAAGAGACGAGGACTTTAAACCTATGTCTCTCTCCATGGTGCTGAACAGAATGTATTCCTTGTTTAACGTGTAATATGGATACAATAGAACGGAACAGAACAAAACAGAATGTTCTTTATTGGCCAAGTGTGATTTGACACACAAGTAATTCTTTGTTTAGGACAGCAATCTCCAGTCTTTCTGGCTTTACAGGCCGGCGACGGGGAGAGGAGAGCGGGTGATTCTGTGTGAGGGGTGGGCAACCATGCACATGTGCAGATCCATTTGCACAAGTGGTGGGCACATACACCCGCTGCTGGCACATGCACTCTCACCCACCGCTTCCACAGCCTGGTTCCAAATGGGTCATGGCCCGGTACTGGGCTGCAGCCCAGGTGTTGGGGACCTCTGGTTTTGGATGAAGCCTTTGTTTAGCTGTTTCCAGTTACGAGAATGATGAAAAAGTAATTTTTGCAACCAATCATAAAGGCAGGCACAGTTTCATTCAGCAGTCACTTTTCTTAACAACTAATTTGCTGGTCCCAATTATGTCACTAAATGAAAACGATCTATATTCTATAGTTGATTTTTGAGATTGGATTGGAATAAGATAGCTTTATGGCAGCCCCCACTGAGGCAGCTCAATCATATACTCACACAAAATATATTCCTTATCTAGTTTCCTCTCCTCATACCACTATTAAAAAATAGTGTACACCATGCCATAACTGTCAATATAGTTTGTTCCTCAAAAATGTCTGCAATTTTCATAAACCAAGAGATTCAGATGCAAACGTGGACTGCTCAAAGGCTAATTTTTAATCCTGTTCTAATCCAGCAACTATTGCCCAGATTTTTGCTAAATCCTACACTATCTACTCAGGATTAAATTCTACTGAACCCAATGGGGCACTGTTCCAAGTAGAAAAGCTTAGGATTTACACTGATAACTATACAATTATTTTTAAAGTTCCAGAAAGTTTGTCTTTTTGTACTACTAGAATTAAAGCTTCTTCTGCAAATTAATTAATTTATCCAATACAATTTCAAGATCTCTTTGATACCATTAATGGGCAAGCAGAGTTTTGCACCCAGAAAGATAAAGTAGGTCAATTAAAATGGATCAATCTGATAGTTAGTTACAGTTGGTCCTCTAATGAAAATGAGTCCAGTTTAATGTTGTCATGATACTCTGAGTAAAGCTAGAGTTTTAATGTTCACCAACTTGATAATTAGGAATTAAAGTTAGCAAAATTTTATTTTGGCCAAGACAGGGACAATGTGAGAATGAACTCCTCTATACCAGGATGAGAGCCACTATTCTTATTTCCATGCCTGATGATTGTGGGTAATCTTGTCCAATATGGCATTGTCTAAATATATTGGGATTAAAATTTCATGATAATATCTTGGAATTCTGGGATTTGAAGTCTGACTACATTAAATTGAAGAAGGCTATCCCATCACTAACAGCTCAAGGCAGTTAAAAATAAATATCTCCAAACAGGAGTTACTAAATCTAGTTCCTAGTTTTTCATGTGCAAAAGAACAAAAAAAATGTTCATCTCAGTGTATCCAAGCAAGAAAATATAGAACCATCAAGTGTTTTTGTCTTCCTTGGAGAAATGTTGCAACCTCCCTATTTCATACACGGATAGAGAGAGCAGTCAAAAGAGTGAACTAAACATCCCAAGCTCTTCCACAAGCATTTTGCCACTTGAAAGCACATTCTCAAAAAGAGCTCAGGTCCCAGGGCACCGTTGAACACATTGTGATCCTAGCATGAAGTGGAATTGAAAAATGTTTTTAAAATATTAAACTACTAGTGGAGGGTAATTTAAAACTGCTGTTTAATTTTATTAGATCCTCAGAGTGGTGAGGAAGGGGAGGAGGCAGAAAATGTATTTGATATAGGTTAAAAATTCTAATTCTATGCTGTGCGTCTTATTTTTCTCATTAGTTTAGCCAAGGCCATCTCTGTTTTAAAAGCTACTGATTTTGATGAGTTAATGACACTCATGAATTATTTTCATAGAATTGTATAGCCACTCTGACTTTAAACAACATTAACACAGGAAAAGCACATTCATTTCCCAAGTGGAAATCGAGCTGCTTTATTAACCAGGCTAGGTGTTCATTTGCAATATTCATAGTTTAAAAATGGAACAAACTTTCTTGATTTATTGCAGCTAACAACTCTACCCTCTACAAAATTGAGAGAAACATTAATGAAATTTAACTTTGCCAACTTAGCCCTTCCAAAACCACCTCTGAATAACTGAAAGCATAAAAATATATAAAAATCTACTACGTATTCAACATTTGTTCCAATTTGCTTCAATTAAACTGGGAAAATTAAACTATTGTTATGTTTACATAGACTGAGATACTCTGTGCCATCTCTAAAAATTAGCCCAGACAATATTGGATTGTCTATATTAATAGGTAGTCACTTCATAAAGCCTCCAATGTAAGTTTTTCTAAGGCTTTTATTAAGATAATGGGAATTAAGCTCATTTAAACATTGCCAAAAATTAGGAAATTTATCAATAAAGGCATAGATTTGGGTGTGATGTTTCCCTATGCTCAATTGAATGGAAATAAATATTAATAATGATGAGAGAGCAAGAGACTTTCAAAAAAGAAGGCACATGGAAGTTTCTAAACCTGCCTAAAATAAAACCCCAGATCTTAAGAACAAATCTAACAGGACTCTGGATGCTTTCAGCCAAGGTCTTGGAATTGCTTCAGAATCAGCTGCGAAACTGTGCATCTTGCACTGTTTGTGTTCAGTAGCATTTATCCAATTTATTTCTAACTTATCTGTTATGCATCTGAAATTGAATCAAATAACTCTTCCCATTTGAAATATTATTGCCGTACAAAATTAGTGAGCAGGCAATTTTCCCATCAAAACCTTGCCTAACTGGCTCCTGCATTTAAGCCAGCCTCTCCCTTTTAAAAATTCAGTTACAATCCCATTATTTCAAAATGCTATTATTACACAGTGCCGTAAATGTGAATGAGGTGATGTCTTGGCAGCCTTGAAGCTCTCCCTCATAGCAACTTCTCAGATTTTTAAATTTAATTTTTGGTGGGAGCAAATCATCCAATAAATGCATATAGCACATCCTAGAATGGATAGGAAGAGATCTCACACTCACTTGTTATCTGGAAAGAGCACTGAATACCTACATTTTCATCAGTAAAAACAATACCAAGTCAACTTCAAACTATTTTTGTGGGATTGATACTATCATGGAAACCTCCTATGTTGGATATCAGTTGTGTAGCACATCAGTTGTACATTAGAAAAAATTATCCTGGTCCAAGCCTAGGACTTCTCAGCATTACAGGAATTCTTGAAGTTGGAAGGTTGGAAGATGGGGATGAATCAGCTCCTATCAAAGATGCTATAGACTGTGAGGGATAGAGATTTCCAGAAATCATGTGATATTTACAGCTTGGTTCTCAAACCTTTTGGCATGTTTTATCACCACCATTACAAGAACAAATATGCTATAGAAATTAAACAGAAACAAGTCTTGCCTGCAGGCTTACAACGAAACTTTCAACCACAAAAACTGCAGATCTGCCCTCATAACCATGGGGGAATTAGAAAAGGCAACATACACATTAGATCTGAACTGAAGAAGCTTCTTGGATGAGAAGTAAAACATCTTCAAGGAAAAACAAAGAAAATCCAGTTACCTTTTGAAAAAGCACCTTTGGGACAACCATGACCTGGATGAGTTGGAATCTACATAGACATACACATTAGATTACTGTCAATATTTTTGTAGCATATAGCAATTAAGGAACACTCAGATGTCATCATGATTATTTCTTCTCTTTAGAAAAACCAAAGGAATACCATTATTTTATGAGGGTCAGAAATCATCAGCATTCAAGTGACCCTTTCAAAAAAGAAGGGTTTTATTATCTCCATCCCTCCCTCTTCTCCTTTTTTCTTCCCAGATTTTCATGTCAAGAATTCTTATTCTTCTCTTTCCTTTCCCGTCTTTCAAATGGCAGCTAAGATTCAAATCTTGTGATTAATTATAATGACATATACATTACTTATGTTTTCTATGCATTACATTGAAACCACAAGCCAAGACAAATATAGTACCTTCCCATGTGTAATTTAGATCTTTCAGACTTGTTAAGATTGTGTTTTCCAGAATTTCCTGTGTGTGAGTGTGTGTGTATTAAATAATTTTATACAATAATCATAAACTTTACAGCAGTTGCAAACATATTTGTTGTCTATTCACTCTCTTTAAGGTGACATCATTAATCCCTTCTTTCTGTTTTTTTTAATCATCAGAGTCATAAATTATCAGTTCATTTTTTTCTGTTTTCAACAAAAAGTCCATAAAGGGCTTCCAGTCATTAATAAAAGTAACTTTGTCTTTTCCCTAATAAAACAAGTCAATGTTGCCATTTCTGCAAGTTCAGTCATTTCAAATACATATCTCCCAGAATTTCCAACCAACCATTGGCCAGGTGGCAATTTTAGGGATTTGTAATCTTATCAATAGGACACCAGGTTGGAGAAGCCTGTCCCAAACTAAAAAGTATTAAACATTAGAAGATTAAAGATTAGCAAATTTTACAGCTTTATCCCCTTGTTGTTTTGGTATTCAAGCCCCTTCCATCATCCCTGATCAGACAGAAGACAATTCTGTACTAAAGTGCCATCACAGGTATATCTATACACTCTGCCACATAAAATATGCAATTTAGGACATGGTACTTAAAGTAACAAGGAATCTCCTTCCTTTTTTGGTTTCAAAAATTCAGCATAGTGTACCTATGGATATGATGAAATGCATACTTGGCAAAAGCAAGCTGCATTCAAATGTGCCCACTGTTATTAACTCCAACTTACATCCTCCTCTAGCATACTTCTAAAGCACCATGAATTCAGCAAACAGACTTTAGCCTGCTTTTCACAGAGGTAGGACAGAGGGATAGGAAGATTATGTGATTTTCCCAGACAAAAGTCTTTCTACTAAAGCATCTAAATACCCATACACAGCACATATTAAAGTATGCACAGTTATTTAGGCAGACTTGATTAGAAGATCTTCCATAGTGAGAAAGCATTTCTGCAAAAGAAAAACCGGATTAGGAGTATACAGTTCAGTTTCTAATACAAATGAGAGGAGCAGGAGAAAAGACAGGAGGGAGGGAAGGACTGAGTCTTTCAAATGGTTCATATCATTTAATTTCAGATTTATGTACCACCAATTTACCCCTAAAGGAACCACTAAAGAGCTTATATTTGGATTCCTAAAAACTAACAACACATTTTAATAAACCAGTAAAACAACAATGAACAAAGCAGAATTTACTAAATTTGAATACAAACATTTTAGTTGTTTCAAGTAAAATTATTTTCCAAGCTTTGGAAATGGGCCTCATAAGCAGTTTAGAAGCAAATTTCACAAAATGGACACCATACTTTTAAAAGAAAAAGCTCTTCAGACGTAGGAAAGGAGGACCCTGTGGAAGGAAGAAAAGTTGTTTCATTCTACAGTTTCCTTTGTCTGAGCAATTCTTTGTCCCAGTTTCCGACTTTCTTCTGTTTTTGACAAAATAAAACTTTGCCACATCAGATAAATGTGGGTAAGAATTACATTTAGTTTTTTTCAAATCGATCGGGGAGGTGGGGGGTAAAGGCCTCTCTATAAGCTTTGTCCTTTGAAATTTTTTCACAGCTAATGGGGGCATTCTACAAAATAGCTTTTTTAAAAAAAAATATATTCAGCACTTCCTGGAATGACCAAATATAGCAGAATTTCTTTCATTTTCATCTCATACCAAATTCTTTTTTGTCATTTCAGATAAACACAGTTTTGATGTTCCTAGCTCAGAATCTGTAAGGTATCTGAAGATCAGCTTCCTGACAAAACAAGGCAGAAACGGTAGCATAATGCCAGGTTTGTCGGGAGCAACCTATCAAATGTCAAGTCAGAAACCATCTGTCAATTGATTCGCTCAATTTACTACCAGCTCTTCTGCCCATTATTTATTTCAGTCCTGTTTGGTTTTTTGTTTGTGTTTCTTTCTTTCTTTCTGAGCTGTACTAATTACTTCAGTATATATACAGCATCATTTGAGCAGATCCAAGTGAAAGTACCTTGAGTTTTAATTTTGCTTTGGAACTGAGGATCTTGAGATTGCTGGAGGAGTCTTCAGATTGTAGCTTGGAGAGTCTTTAAAAAATATCCAAAAATGCTCCTTTTATTCTCCCTTCTTTTCATACACTCCCCTTTAACTATGAATGTTTTTAGCTAACACAGATTCTCAGGGAAATACAATGGCATCTACTAGAAACCCTCACGCCTACTTTTTTCCTCTACCTTCCTTCTCTTTCCCCTTTTGCTTCCTTTATTGTTCTTCTGTGTTCCTCTTTAGTTACACTGTTCTTTGTGTGAAACAGCAACTTTTTTTCTTCATGCTGCTGTAATTATATTTACAGAAGGAAAGATTTTTGCATCAGAATAAGAAAATAACTGCTAGAATATTCTTCCAATACTTATTGTTCTATTTTTTTTCAAATAAAGCCCATTTTTTTATAATCATGTTGACTTAATGTTTTGATGAAACTGTAATTTTACTTCCAATTTGCTATTATATACCATGAACAGATTTACCTCAATTTCAGGTCCAATATTTTTAATCAAATCTTAAAGGGATAAAATCAAATCTTAAAGGGATCAAAATAATAGTTCCTTGGATTAGGTTGGGTTGGGCTGGGCTGGACTGGGTTGAGCAATTTTTGCATTAATCAATGCACATCATTGGTCAAAATGGGTTTTAACTAGACAGTTCCAAGACCATATTATCTACCTCTACAATATACATCATACATCTTATTACCAGCAGAAATCAAGACCTACATAAATAGATTAAACTCAGATATTGATTTACCTGTCTCTGTCTCTGTCTCTCTCTGTCTCTCAGTCTCTGTCTCTCAGTCTCTGAGTCTCAGTCCCTCTCTCTCTCTCTCTCTCTCTCTCTCTCTCTCTCTCTCTCTCTCTCTCTCTCTCTCTCTCTCTTTCACGCACACACACACACACACATAAAGTATATATGCATTTAATATGTATTATTAATACATACTATTAATATATACAGTATATGCAACAGGATCAGTCTGCGTGATCCTACACAGTTACTGCCCTCTCATCTGAAATCTCTTATCAATTTATCTGGTGAAGAGAGAATTTGCTTTGATATAATAATAAAGAGTAAAATCAGTTCAGAAATTATTGAAATTACTAGTGTATTTTTTGTTTTCCATTCTGTTATATTTTCCAGCTAACAGTGGTACAGCCTGATTTCTTGACTATATTAAAATATCTTGATCAGTTATCAAGCTTTCTAGTATTCTACATTATTTTGTTTCCCTGTTGGTTGTTGTTTAGGAAAAAAACCACTGGTGTCAACTTCAATAATCCAGAAAGAAAAAAAAAAGTCATTTGCATCTTTTACAACGTATCTGGGGTTTTTTTTTCTCCCAATAGGCCTTCCATTCTCCCAAGAAGGTATGAATTTTATAAAACTCAAAGTAAAATCTTTCCTGCCATTTTGTTACGTTTCCTCCAATTGCATGTAATGAAAGATGATTTTTAATGCTCCAGATCTGTTTTATTTTTATTTTTATTATACAGTTTATGGCTAGGAAGACTTTGAATGTCATAGATTACTCTGAGGTGCTTCCTTTTCAATTTTCCCAATATCAGCATTCCACGATCAATAGAGAGGGCAAACTTCCCTGGAGGAGACTCTTTCTCTCTGCCTCTGTCTCTCTAACATCATTAGGAGAGCAGGTTTCCAATCTATCCTCAAATTCCTGAGATGACATCCCAATAATCATAAGATTATAGTATTTTTTTTTCTTTGAGCAAGAAATCAGTCATTACTTTCAACAAGCAAACAGCAAAGCCAGTTTGGAAACTGGATATAACTTGCTTTTTCTGTGTATAAGATGCCCTCGTGTGTAGGACGTCTCCCCTTTTTCTTACCCAAAATTCAGAAATCAATATTTTAAACATTAAATAGAAGACATTTATTTTGCAGAGTAAGACTTTCGCTTACCAGTACTGGTATTTATTTTTTGTTTTGTTTTCTGACATTTTTATGGGCTCAGAACTCTCTGACACTACCGCTCTCTGTCACATGTGGGCACTGGCAGCATCAGCTAACATCAGTTACAAAAGGCTCATGATTGGAGGAAACCTGTTCGCTTGTCTCTGCAATCGGAAGTTTTGCAGAGAAAAGGTATCAGCAGTTTCACAACCGCAGTTCTCCTGTCGCCCATTCCTCCCCATGTATAAGACGCCCCTCCATTTTTAGATAAATATTTTTAAGAAAAACTATCATCTTTTACACAGAAAAATACGCTAATATTTGAACCTTCCTATATCTTTTTCCTCTCTTCCTATTTAAACCATAAATGGTCTGGGATTTCCTAGCCCAAATGAACTGTAGCAACATTGGACTATATCTCCTGAGCTTTGAGAAGAATGTTTTGGAAGACAAAAGGTACAGAGAGCCTTTCTCTTATCAACCAGAGTAAGGTGAGCTCCTCAGTAATAGATTCTGGGGGAGGCAGCAGTACTAGCCTCCACGAGCCTCCTAACCACACTCTTCTTTTGAAAGAAAAGATATGTATGTCAGCCCATTGAAGTAGTCCAGACAAGAAGCACCAAGCATGAGAACTAACACTACCCTCATTGCTAGGTTAGCCCACACCCTTTACGGTCTTTATGATCCAGGAAACGGCTCTTTCTGAGATATTTGCCATGCCCCTATTCTTTCTGTGGGATAAGCTGCCTCTTATCTAACTATAACCAGGTGCTGACCATTAGTTGAGAAGATTCATGCAGGTAGTCTTTTAGCAATAAGTTAAACATCATTTAAATAGAACCTTCACATTTGGAACTCATATTTTGCACCTGACGGTTCTGATTCTCACAGGCTCTTGTGAGGTTTTGTGAGGTTTTTTTTTCTTCAGCGGAGCTAAGCTTTGAGTTCAGACAAGTGGGGAAACCATAAACTTCCTCACTACAATTCCTTGCTCTTCCACTACATTCTTCCCTTTCTTGCAGAGTGTCTCTCTTTGCTCTGCTGTCTACTCCTGGATCCTAAAAAGGAATAAGAATAACAATATTGGAAAAAAAGAAGCAGCAAATAAAATTGGTAGTCAAGTAAAGAGAATCCTACATTATTATTTTAATAAAAGGGTATATAACCTTTTGGGCTGGCAGTCATGTTTGGAATGTTGAGATTATATCAAAAGCACCTTAACAATATTTTTTTTTTCGTTTTTATAAAATAGTTGCTATGATGACCCTCTTTTTAGAAGAAGGTGAACTGGTGAGCTTGTTCTGTGGTATTGCTTATAGATGTGCAGGGTGTTCTTTCACAACTCACTACACTTTTGTCTTGAGGTGGGCGAGCAGATGGCTGCATTTTTAGACCTAGCTCTGAGCTGCAACCCTTTTTAAGAAGGCCTAAATAGGCCAAATCAGATGGGATGAAAAACCTAGCCTGCTTATTTTCTGTTTTAATAATAGAGGCCTAACACATTTTCTTCTCTAATTTCCAAGTATCCAGGTTCTTTAAAAAGACTTATTATTCTATCCATGCAAAAGTAAACGTCTTTGATTTCAGTCAGGCTGTCCAACAGCAGCCAATTTTTTTTTCTTCATTCTTTCTTGCTGGTCTGGAACTCCGGAGGAATCTGATTCTCTAAATCCACACTTCATCTTACATGCCCAGCACAATTACATGGATCCTGTCTCCTAAGAAAATGTATGTGCACACACAATTACAAATGAAACAAACGGAGTCTTCCAATGCTATTTGTCTTCATTCAGCCAGGATGGTACTGGACACAAGAGAAGTAATTGCTATCTTTCCTCCCTCCCTCTCCATCTTCCTCTGCAAAAGAATAAGACTAAGCCCCTTAAGCGCCACGATCGGTAATGTTCATACCGAAGCAACTTCAGCCAAAAAGAACACTGATTCTTCTTGCTCTGGTTTCAGCTGGATTGCCAATGTTGCCTGTGGTTTTGTTGAGTGTTTTTGAAGCTTCTTTGTACAGCAGCAGAAGGTGGAAAGGATGTAAAATGGCACTAATAGGGGAAAAGCGCATCTTAAAGATAGATAGCTTATTTATTTCTGAAGGGAAGAAGATAGAAGAGAGTGGATGGAACCACAAAGAAGAAGGGGATTTCTTATTTTCTCTGAATTTGGAAACATACAAGCTGGTTGGATAGAGGGGATTTTTAAAAGGAAAAGTAGAAAAATGGAACGTTTCTCCTGTACTTTGCAATCACAGCGATATGCGAACTTGAGCTGGACACTTGGATGATGCTGTGATTGGCTCAGAATACAATTCCTTTCATAGGAGCCATTAGGATTATAGCATACAAATAGGCATGAGCAACCTGCGACCCCACCTTTTCTTTTTCTTTTTTTTAGCCTCCGAGAACACCTTCTGATTTCAGTTGTTCAAAAAACCAGTCCTGCAGTTTCCAGCCATGTCTTGAAACGTTGTGATCCTCAGCTATGGAACATACTTTCATCTGTGTGCGCCAACTCTTAAGCTCAACGCTCAACTGTCAGCCAGTCACGTGAATCCCCCAGCGAATCAGAAAGGATGTGAAATTACACATCCCATCCATCGCCAGCTGGATATCACTGCTCTTACTACAGCATGACCACCAACCTCTACAGCAGGCCTGTCAAACTTGTGCCCCGCGGGCCAGATGCGTCACACACTAGCCATGGCCACACCCACGCCCAGTTTATCAAAGGAAATAAAGTCCCAATAGGTCGTGTGATGCCGCCACGACAACACAAGTTTAATACCCCTGCTCTACAGCTATACCTACTGCTGTTCACGCACTAGCAAATGTGTTGCATCGCAATCACCATTTTCTCAGCTGCAACAAATACTTCTAATTATAGTGTTTACTACTAATGGATTGATAGTCCTAAATTCACTTAGGGTGGGACAGCAGAATTCCTTATAGTGTCTTCCACTACAATAATTGAAATGAAACAGGAAAATAGAATCATAACATATTAGTACTTGTCTGGGCTCCTGTAGGAGGAAACACAGTGTAAAAATTATCAAATAAATAATTGGATTTAAGCATATAATTGAAATTTTAAATTTTAAATTAATTTCACCTTTAAGCAACATTTCCTGCTTTTGCCTAAAGCATCAGTAATTGAGTGTTCTCTAGGATCATTTTTACTCAGAAAACTGTGTGAAGGAGGATCTCTCACAGTCCTGAAAACCAAAAGGGCCTGAAGAACCACTTTATTGCTATAAAATTTTGATGGGCAAGCCAGGAAGAGGAGGAGAAGGAATCAGGAGTTGCTTTTATCTTTTATCTTGGGCAGAATACTGCTTTGACCAGCCATGACTCAAATATTTGTAACAATATGATTAGAATAATTAGAAGAAGAGCTATGGGTGGGTCAGGGGACTCAAGTTTAAATCTCCAATCAGGCCTGAGGTTTATAGGATGATTTTAGGACAATCGTGGTCTCTTAGCCCAACTAACTTCATAGGGCTGTTGAAATCATAAAAGTATAATCTATACTGCTAGCAGAGTAAATTTGTAGCTGGGGGTTGAACTAAGGGGTCGTTGGTGCTCTCTGAGCTTGGTTTTCTTGCAGATATTTCATTACTCAGCTAGGTAACATCATCAGTGCTAGAAGAAAGTGAGATTTGCTCTCTATTTAGATACAAGTGGCTTGCCCTGTCTGTGTTGGCGGGAGTGTTCTTGGTGGTTCTTTGATTAGGCTATTGTTTACTGTTGGGCCCATAGAGATAAACAACATCTACACACCATTCAAAAGAGGCAGTCAAAAAGTCAGAAAGGAAACAAAAAGACCAAAATCCCTCCTTGCCAGCAACCAATACCCAGATGGGCAGAGATTAACATCAAGATTAATATTAGGCCAACAATCAATAAGCAAACTATACCCTAATTAAGGAACTACCAACTCAAACATGCTAACAGTAAACAGCCTCATCAAGGGACCATCAAGAACATTCCCACAAACACTGACCAGGGCTAGCCCCATATATACTGTATAAATCAGAGAGCAAACCACGCTCCCTTCAAGCACTGGTAATGTTACCTATGGCTAATGAATCTGCAAGAAAACAACCAAACTCAGAGCACACCAAGGACTCCTTAATGTATATTGTTTGGAGGAAAGGACTTTGAAGAAATGTGAAACATGAATCTAGCATGTAAAATAAATGGATCAAACATTTGGCATCTATACAATGGCATATCTTAGTGTTCAACAATCAAAGAAACAACTCTAGCATTCAATAAAGCAGAGCGGAGACTGCTATACCCAGCTGGTGCTGTTTCGTTAGGACAAAAAAGTGATACAATGCTTATATTGTCCAATGTATTCCTTCACTAGATTTATCTCAGTCTATTAGGACTGCAGGCATGTCTATTCTTCCAACAGGATAGAAATATCTTCTTAAAAATCCTGATAGGATTTTGAGATTGGACATAATTAAACATGGATTAGGTGAGCCTTTTGAAATTGTGATCATTGGCTGCAGGAAAAAGATGGAAAGAAACCATGGTGTACAGATACGTTTCCCATATTATATTGCTTTAGAACAGGGGTGTCAAACTCGCAGCCTGCAGGGCAGATGCATCACATGCTGCCCCCCCACCCAGTTTAGTGAAGGGGGGAGAAACTCCCATTATGTCACGTGATGATGCCGTGATGACACGAGTTTGACACCCCTGCTTTAGAACAATTCAAAGCAAGGATGAGGCATGTAATTGTAGTAATTTGTCTTAGATATGAAACTTTGATAGTTGGTTATGTATGTCTAGCACAGATCGGGGGACATTTATTTGATCCCATAGCTTTATTGTGATCAGTCCAAGTCCTAGAACACAACCTAGAATATCTGTGAAGATGGGGGAGAGTGAAGTGCATCTGTTCAAGTTGGTCCTGCTTCCTACCTACATTTAATAACCAAAATTCTTCCAAAATAATATGACTGTAAGGGCAAAGTGTCTTGCAAAAGTGATATTAATGTACAATCCTCTGCCTCCTCTTCCCATGCAGTCAACCTGATGGCTGTCCAGTCTTGTAGGATGATGATGATGATGATGATGATGATGATGATGATGATGATGATGATGATGATGATGATGATGATGATGATGATGATATCTTTCTTTCCAAGAAGGTTGGATTTTCTACTGATGGGATGGAACTGAGCTGAAAGCAATTCTTTCTTATTTTATATAGGCAGTTTTTCTGTCTCTGCTTCTGCTGTTCACTGGAATATTGCATTCAAATTGTAATAAATGTTATTAAGACTCACTACAGGTAAAAACTGCAGAATACCCAAAGCAACAAAGTAATCTTAAACAATGAAAAAGCCAATTTAAGGGAAAGCAGAGGGACAACGTCAAATTAGGCATTTAAGGAACATAAACATAGATGCAGCCTTTTTGCGACTTGGGTGGCAATGAAAAACAACTTATCAAAATGTGGTACGTAATTCCATAGAGAACAACTGAGAAACCATTTCCTGCATGGAAATGGTTCTATTGAGAATCATGACCTCTAGTGACTAAAGTCTGATATAAATGCTCCAGTTCTTGTGCACCATGTTCAGCTATCTCTTTGGTATACGAATATGCCACCTATTTAGACAAGCTGAATACTTTGAATACTTCCTTGTTAAAACGTAAGTACCTGTGCATCCCTTTGAATCTGATCATATGGTTCTTCTCCCTCTTACTGATATTGAATGTGAATGCTGATGTGGTAAACAAAGGAAAAGCTTCCTCTCTTCTTAAAATGTATTACCATTCATAGATATACTAATGCCACTCACAATGCAGATAGCAACAGCAATAGCACTTAGACTTATATACCACTTCACAGTGTTTTACAGCCCTCTCTAAGTGGTTTATAGAGCCAGCATATTGCCCCCAACAATCTGGGTCCTCATTTTACCGACCTTGGAAGGATGGAAGGCTCAGTCAACCTTGAGCCTGGTGGGATTTGAACTGCCAAATTGCAGGCAGTTGGCACTCAGCCTGCAGTACTGCACTCTAATCACTGCGCCACCGTGGCTCATCCACCAGGTTTGTCCCTCTCTGTCAACCAATCAGTTGGGAAGAAATCACTCCGATAATAACAGGAAGGAACCAGCAATGCAATTCCTGCCAACTGGTTGTTTATCCTAATGGATTGGCCAATGAAAAAAGTGGGCAGAGCTCCCCTTAGCCAATGAGGAAAGAAAAGTAGGGATTCTCAGCAGCTTAATGAGCCACATGTTTTCAATACTTGGCTTTGAAGCCACAGCCATTCATTCATGCTTTACATCAAGAAATGTGGTAATTCCAAATTGGATGTACACTTTAATATAAAATGTAGATTTTATTTCGCATAAGAACCAGGAATGAGAACGCCTGTCTTTTTCAGGCTTCTCTTCCAGGAAAAAATCAGCCTCAGTGGCTCCATGAATGGCTTTTCATCCACATTCTAAAAATGATCATCTCATTCTCTAAAAGCTTAACCTTTGTCTCTGGCAACTCTATTATACAAAATTGCTATTCTCAAGAAGAGCATGAAAATTCAACTACAGAACAGCCCAGTTTCTGCTTTAGCTCCTTCCCTGCCAGCAATTGTATCTTTCAAATGAGTGAAATAAACAAGAAAATCAGCACAGTTTTATAGCACTGCCTTATGGAAACAAAGAGACACAAATGGAATCCCAATGGCAATGGCTAACAACAGCTGTAAAGGCAATGGAGGAACACTGAACCTCATGTCAAGCATTAAAGGCTTTATAGCAGGCTGGTAAAATTTGAGTCCATCATTGTCAGCCTCCTGAAAGGCCACTCCATAGGAGCAACTCAGTTGCCATGAATATTCACAAATCAACCTTGGCGCCTACTATCTACTACAGACACTTCCAGATAGATGCCTTTGGTTTGTGTCAAATTTAATATTTTACCGACAAAGAAATAAAAGGAGATTAGTATAGATCTATTTCAAGCTATTTAGCTCTCGTCAGGTAGCCATACCCTTCTGAGATTCAAACCCGGGCTGAATAGAGCTAAATAGCTTGAAATAGATCTATACTACTCTCCCTTTATTTCTTTGTCAGTAAAATATAAAATGTAACACAAAAATAGTTTGTCACGAAAGCGACTGCCTGCGAAAGCAACTGCCTGCGAAGGCTCCTGGAATGGGGCTGAAAGGTGAAAGCGAAAGCATTATGCTCCGTCCCATATTTGGGTAGACCCATATTTGGGTAGACCATATTTGGGTTGCCCTGATAAAAAACACTTATGCCTTTAGCTTGTATGCAATCAGAACTGCAGATGATTCTCCAGTATGCTGTTGGGGGACATGGCACATGGATCCTGTTATGTTCTATACATATCACTGTTCTTGATGCTGTTCTTATGCCTTGTTAATGGGAACCAGCTTATGTGTCTTAATGATTGACCTATCCCAGCTCAGGACATAATCCCTGTGCCTGTCTGTGCCCTACGTTTACACCCAATCTCTAAATCCTTTGGGACACAGCTCCCAAATCTCTCCCACAACTTGTCACCCAATGGTAACTTTGCTAACGTGACAGAAGGGAAAGTTTATTAATACATGGAGCACATCCATATATTCATTGGACCTTGTGGTTCTTCATAATATTAGTTCAGAACCATTGTAAGACAATTATTGACTGTACATAATGATTGATTAATCACTGGTGATTGTTAGTTCAATTTTAATTACATTCACATAAACCAAGTAACATCAAATCTTAGCTTTGGCTTTATCCAGTTCTTTGAACTGGGTCAGAACATTTTTGGGGAAGGTGACTTCCTGATATACCATTCCAATGTGTCCTAGAAAGGAGTAGTGCATCTCTGCATTAAGTCTTTTGCAGAAGATGCAATTTTAATGGCTGGCTCCTGGCTTCGGTGTCAAGCTGTTGACTTTTACCGAAGTAGTTCTGTGATGCAAGAGAGCCCTGAGTGGATTGTCAGGACTGATCGTAATATTTTGCAGCAGCACACAAAGCTGAGATACAGGAGGTTATTATACGCCTAGTCCCAGGAGTAGCACTAGCACTGATTCTTTGCTGAATGGCAAGGCACAAGTATGAAACTTCAGCCTTCCCTTCACATCTCTGGAATGTTGAGAACTGTTTGCTGGGATGCAAGCTTTGGCCAAAAGGTCCAAGTAACTGCTAGCACCTGCAAAGTAGCCACAAAGTGCGAGGAGAGCTTAACCTGCAGATGACCGGGTCAACAGCTTTTTACCAGATTGGAGATTTGACTACATGACTCATTTGCCCACGTTAGGAACTCCATGTGTGAAATGAACTTCAAGCCTCTTCAGAAGTCCTTTTTGCTAGTATTTCATGAATGCTCCTTGGCTAATTGAACATTCATGCTCATTTATGTGTTCTTTTAAGCTATAACTTAATTATAATCCTGCCTCGAAGCTAAAGTTCCCTTGCCCTGTGCTACAAAATGGGCCAAGATGTACAACCTCAAGAATACCTCCAGTTCTATAGATCAACTTAAGTGCTTGATAAATCATAGTTAAGGGTTCTGACTTCAGTGCATGCATTAGCCTTCCCTTGTCCTTACTGCAGTTCCATTAGGCTACTGATACAGTGTCAATCAGATATCACAGCCTACAGAGAAGATGGTATGAAAGGTTAGGAAACTGCGTCAAAGAATCTCAGTGAACCCCACAGACTGACAATTTTTTAGTAATATAAATTTACAAGCATTATCAGGCAGTTATTGATCTTACGTTTCTAAGCAGTCCATCACGGGCAGGATAATACAATCTAACAAATATGCAAAATAATAGTGCATTAACCTAAATTACATCAATAAAGTTCAAAACTTAATGAAACACACAGCCATATGCCGGCACAGAGTTTGCATAATGTACCCTTTCTAAGCCAACATTGCTTTTAATTCAAGGCTGACTTTTATAACCAGCATTATCTATGTGTCTTAAAAAAAGAAAATATACAGCACAGAAGAATCTCAGAGCAACCCTTCTGCCCTTCCTGTAGAATAACACCATCTTACCAAGAACAGGCAACTGGGAAACAAAACAGCTACGGCCCTCAGGCATTTCGGACTGCGGTCCACTACTTCAGAACAGCCCCAAATGTTACTCAGTCATGTTTCATTCATCCTTTCAGAAATGAGGCTGCATCCCTGCACTAAAAGCTGGAGAAAGCTGGAGAAAACATTTATAGATTTTGATTTTGAAGTTGCATTAAAAAAAAATGCCTTGGGAACTGCCTGCCCTCTAGGTTTGTACCAGAGGAAAAATGGGTAGCTGTCACATATTACCAGTGGCACTACAGATGATAGATTTATAGTACAACCACTTGATTCGCACCTAATGTTGAGCCATAATGTCATGTTATATCTTTAGTGTAATCTGCAAACCCACTAATGATGCCATAGAGCGAAATGCAAACTTATTGTGACTTATTGATATTTGCAAACCAGACTTCTATGGTTTGTTCGGTAAACTATGGTTAAAAATACTGGACAATAAATGTATGTTTATTTCTCATTTATGGTGCACAGTCTCCCCATTTCAAAGCCTTTCAACTGTTCAGAAGATAGTATCAATCAATCAGAGAATAGAGCTGGAAGGACCCTTGGAGGTCTTCTAGTCCAACTCCCTGCTCAAGCAGGAGGCCCTATACCATTTCAGACAAGTGGCTGTCCAGTTTTCTTTCAGTTTTCTGTCTTACCCGTCTCAAATACTTATTTTTTCTCACAGAAAAAGCCATTTTCCTTTCTCAAAACAGAACATTCATTGCCGAGATGGATTCCTAGGTGTATAAAATGTGGCTCTTTGACTGTCACAGTTTGCTATTACTTTTGACATGAATTCTGAGAAGTGATGAGAGGGACTTTGCAGCAGGAAAAATAGTTGTTGCTGCTAGCCTTAGTCTTGGTTTCAGGTGTTTGGGTACGGAAAAGCGAATATACTGTGAGTGTAGCTAAATTCCCAGTAAAAAAACCTTTTCTTTCACCTTCCCGATATCTCCTTTATTCTTCCTTTCAAACAATCTACCTGCTCGAATGGTTTTTAAAGCAAGATGTGAATCAAAACCTAGTCAGAGGGATTCAAAATGTTGCTTATGATCAGTTTGAGGTATATACAACAATCACATGAAAATATACTGTATACCAATCTATTTCCATGCGACTAGCTCTGTTTTGGGAACACTAATTATATTTCAGCATTTCCCAAATATGCCTTGCACATCACACGGACACGGTGAACATGCATTCTGTGGGCAATGCCATTTCATACTGACATGTCATCCTGGTCTTTAAAAAAATATTATCCGTTTAAAGATTCAGTAGATTAACATGCAGGAGTGTCAAGGGAGTGGGAGAGAAGATATGGCTGACCTCCAAAGGGACCTGAAGTTCAGTTTTATGAGAAGATTGTTTTGTGATAAAGATGCCACAATCACAGATTACAATTCAACAATTCTGAAATAGACCAAGAATTTCAGTCAGAACAGTTTTTGTCCAGCTTTTTCCACCAGCTCTGTAACAGGGGTCTCAAACTCCTGACAGCACGTTGTCACGTGACATATCGCAACTTTTTCCACCTTCGCTAAACTGGGGGTCGGCCGGCATGTGAGGCATCCGGCCCGTGAGCCGCGAATTTGACACCCCTGCTCTATAAGGTTAAATCCTCTTATAGAATATCACCTACATCTTAAGAATGCTTTCTCATATGTCCCACAAGATGGTGACAGTGGTGATACTAAATCTGCCCTCCAGTGGCGTTTCCAATGCAACAATTACTTTTTTTTTCAATTTATTAAAAAAAAACCTCAAACAAGTTGGAGTGTAAGGTTGTGGTTATATCCACATCTTGATTTTCCCAGAGTGGAGGTTGCATGATTAAAGGGAACTTTATCCAAGTCCCAACCAACTTGAGGGGACTCTGAATTTCTCAAGTGGATATTCCTCAAGTATGAGTAACATTGCATATTTTTCAATCATGCTGATTCAGGCCTCTAGCTTGGCAGCTTCTGCCCTGCTCCTTGCAATTACGCTCCAAAATTAGAGGCTGATGTCATTGGGGGAAAAAATCCATTGGCCACTTCTGCTGAAAAAAAAAAGAACCAGTTTGTCTAGTGGTTAAGGCACCTGGCTAGAAACTAGGAGATTGTGAGGTTTAATCAATTTAGGCACAAAGCCAGATGGGTAACTTTGGGTTGGTCACTCTCTCTCAACCCTAGGAAGAAGGCAAGGGCAAAATCACCTCCAAAAATCATACCAGGAAGCTGCAGCGTCTTGTTCAGGTAGTTGTCAAGAATGAAGACCGGCTCAACAAATTTCCTTTAAAATCTACTGAAATTATGACAGTGTAATCTCACTGAAGTACACAGTTTGTTGTGCACTGTTGTTATTGTTTGTTAGAAAACCTGTTTGGTATAGTGGTTAAGGTCCTAGCCTAGAAACCAGGAAACTATGCATTGAAGTTGTACCTTAAGCATGAAAGCTGGTTAAATGACTTTGGCCAGTCTGTCCCCTTCAGTCCAACTCACCTCTCAGGGTTGTTGTTGAAAACATAGGTGGAATAGATTTTTTTTTCCCCTTAATAAAAGTCCACAGGAAAATCTCCACATCTGAAAAGAAGGCATGCTACTGAAAATTGCATATACACAGCATTAGTTATATTTTTAAAAACAGCTTACATCCACAGAATTTACATTTTAAAAGCCTGTATTAGAGAAATTTATGTGTCAAAGGATAACCCCCAAGATAATTTGCATTGAAATATTTCTTGGGCAATTTACAATATCAGTTATGTAAATTAAGAAAGTTGCACGCAAAATATTAGTGTATTAAGAAAAACTGTAAACCCAAACAGTGACAATTTTTTACCACAGATTTTTTCAAAAAAAGAAAAAACATCAACCAAACCGGAATATTATTGTCAGCCTGGAAGCCATGAATTCGAGGGCTCTGCAGGCTGCCACATAATTACACATGAGAAATAGAGAGGGAGTACTTTCTCATGCAGTTAGAAGTGTTGTAGTC
>JANHFL010009792.1:11117-21198 GCA_032468155.1 Oxyrhabdium leporinum | reverse complement strand
AAGAAGCTTCTTCAGCTCTGACTGGATGGTGGGGAATGGAAGGATGCAGTCAGAGCTGAAGAAGCTTCTTGGATGAGAAGCAAAATGTCTTCAAAGAAAAACAAAGTCCAGTTGCCTCCTGAAAAAGCACTTTTGGGACAGCCACGACCTGGATGACTGAGAATCTCCAAAGACATTTACCAAGGTGCTACCACGCTCCAATACTGACAAGACAATCCACTGTATATAAGCAGAGTTCAAACCCTACCATCTTCTAGAATTGAAGGTATTACCTAGCAGAGTAATGAAACATCTGCACAAAAACAACCAAGCTCAGAGAGCACCAAACAGTCCAGAAAACAAGTGGTTAAATTCCACTGGTTTCAGTTCACTAATATGTACATTTTGGACATTGAGGGCTAGAAAATGAATATGCTAGAGAAATTACTAGCCTTAGATCTTCCCGTTGGCATTTCATTTTCAAGGTGCAAAGGTTTCTTTTGTGTAAAAGAGAAGCAGTGAATCATGTCGGCCCTGATCTGCAGTCTGAAGGGGGTCTCTCTTCCTCCAGACAGAAGGTCACCACCTTGTCTGCTATTTTCAAGATCAATGCTTGAGGGCCAAACTAGGCTGAACAGGCAGCAACGCCCAAGGGACAAAAAGGCAGGACAAGAGTCTTGAAACCTTATCCATCCCTTACACAACTCTCTGCCCTCCCTAGTCATGTGTTCCCTGGCAGAGATTTTATTTATTGTATGGAATATTATTTTTACAAGGCAGCTAACAAAGAGGAATTACAAACAACCCAACAGCAGTAGAAAGAGAGTAACACATCATAGGAAAATACTACAGCCAATGGCACATTTAAAATAAATCGGCCCACATAAATAAGACGCACACAAGTCTTCCCTGCTGCAGAACTCCATTATCTTGTGTCACTACACAAATATTTTCAACTCTGTATACATGGAAACAAAATCCACAATCTAGCCCCATCCAGATAACCTATATTTTATCATCCTGGCTTGAAAATTTCCTTGAATGAAAAACAATTGGTCTGGATATTGTAGGAAGCAGTCAAATGTGTAATAAGGGAAGTCAGAGACTGTAGACCCAGGACTCATTCCCAATATTTCAAACTATGGTTTAAATGTTCAGATGGGTCATATGAAAGATGATTTCATAAACTCAGGTTTTGGAGACTAAATAAAGGTGTGGGGGTTTTTTAAATGTCAAACATCTTCTCTTCCAGGAGGGAGAATAAATAGGTGGTGAAAGTACTGCAGAGTTTGTACATAACAATCAGAGAAGAAATGGTCATGGGTAATGTAAGCACTTCACTTCCACCATCATGGTGTGTAATCTAAATCATCCTCAGTGTCTAGAATAACATCCCCCAGTTTGGTACTCTCCACATACATTGGATTAAAACTCCTGGAATTCCCAGCCATCATCTCCTCATCTGGAGGGCATCAAAAGTTGAGGAAAACCGGGCCTGCATAAACAGATATGACAGTAACTTCATTCTGATGTAATTCCATGCTGCAGTAAGTGTATTCAGTCCCTGCCCTGAGTAACAATAGAAGAAATACTTAGATTAGCCATAGCAATAGACTTATATACCATTTCATAGTGCTGTACAGCACTTCTAAGTGGTTTACAGAATCAGCATATTGCCCCCAACAATCTGGGTCCTCATTTTACGCACCTCAGAAGGAAAGAAGGCTGAGTCAACTTTGAGCCGGTCAGGATTGAACTCCTGGTAGCGAGCTGAATTATCCTGCAGTACTGTATTCAAACCACTGTGCCACCACAGATTAGCCTCTTCCTAGGCATGATTCTCTCTGTGTGTGTGTGTGTGTGTGTGTGTACATACACACAACACACACACAAAAAAAACTCATAACCAACCAGTTAACAACACCATTATCATCCATGTATAAGTTCTATGCGTGAATAATCATAATAGAATAGAATTCTTTATTGGCCAAGTGTCACTGGAACACAAGGAATTTGTCTCCGGTGCATAAGTTCTCAGTGCACATACAAACAACAAAGTATATAATCATATGATATCAATGGAGAAGGTAGTAAAAAAGATAGGAAAGATAATAGTAGTATAGCCTTATTACATAGGTAAATATCCTTAGACATAAGATAGTACTGTGGTAATTAGGTGTTCAGCAAAGTGATGGCACTAGGGAAAAAACTGTCCTTGTGTCGAGTTGTTTTGGCATGCAGTGGCCTATAGTGTCATCTTGAGAGAAAAAGTTGAAACAGTTTGTATCCAGGATGCGAGGGGTCTGTAGATATTTTCTCAGCCCTCTTTCTGACTGGTGCAGCATTCAGGTCCTCAGTGGAAGGCAGGCTGATTGCAATTACAAAGCTTTATTTTACATTCATCCAACTACCACTTCTGAATTACAACCAATCTGAAAAAACAGCCCTAACAGATGTTCCTCACATCTCCTGGTTTGTAATTGCATCCTCTGTGTACACAAGAGTGTACCTCCATAGTACCCACTTGTACACAGACACGAATGCTGAAATGCACGCACATCCACCTACCAAGCCAAAGCTGTTCAAGCCTTCCATAAAAATATTTCAATACGCTTCTGCTCAATTCTTAGAATTCATCACAAAGCTCCTTTGATAGATGGTTTTTCCAACTGTATCTCTTCTAGCTTTGACAGGGAGCCCACTGATTTCTTTGCCGTGATACTTCTTTGCATAACCCAATTTCCCAAGGATGTGACATTTAAGTATAAATATTCCTAATGTCAGGCAATTAAAAGAAAGGAGGAGAGAATCTGCCACCTTTCCAGGGTTGCAAATTATCCCTCACTCCTGCCCCCAGCTTCACGGATAGAGCCAAAAGATTACAGAGACTGAATTAAAATCAGTAGCATACAATTTCATGAGCTATCTTCTCCATGGCATAGCATGTGAATGGAGGAAGCAGCTGCTCTGGCAGCCCAGGAGGGGAGAGAGGATGCCGCAAGAACAGCCCCGGAGCTACAGGCTTCCGTAAGAAAATTGCAGCTTTTAATCTAAATCTGATGAAACAAGTGTTGCCGTCGGGCACAAATGCAGAGCTGAGAAGCATGCTGCAAGTGCGTGAGCTCACTCACTTGAGTGCATGTATACGTATATTAAATATATGGGAAAGAAAATGCAGGGCAAAAGGGGAACAGATTTCAAATAACAGGGAAATGGTTCGCTATATTCCCCATTGAGTGAAAATATCTGGTTCAGGGGGAAAAAAAATATTTAATAGATATAAGAACTGTCATGTGTTGGTAAGGAAGAAGAAAGCTGTTGTTTTGTTCAGAATCTAGGTTTGTTTGTTTATTTGTCAATCTTCTACAACACACACACACACAAGCCTTTTTTGTCCCTCGTGGGCCTTTGAATTTCAGCAGAATGGGTGAAAGCGCAGAGAGAAATTTTTGACTGGGATCATTACAATCTCACAGGAAGAAAGAGTCAGCCTCATTGTTTCTTCCAGTGATTTTAATAGAGAAGAGAGATATTGTGGATACCCGTGTTATTCTAGCTTTCCCATCCCCGCCCCAAAATTCTGCATGGACAAAGTTGACTTTCTTTTGTACAGAGCACTGAATAGTCCCACCATATCCAGACCAGCTGTTATTTTAAAAATTAGGCCCCAAAACATGTGTGGATGGATGTCTAAATACCAAGGGATGTGTTTAGATACCTGTTTAATGCAGTAGCAATCTGATGCCCTCCAGATTAATAAGAAGACCTGATGGGATTTTTGGCTGCCTCTGATGGGAAATAGAATTCAAAATATCTGAAAGACCCCAGATTATTTGCCTTAGTTTTAATGAGGAAAGTTGGAAGAAAATAATGAACACTTCAAATAGGCACTCTTTCAGACTTTATGGACTTTTTTTTAATTGGTCAAGAGGATTAAATTCTAGCAGGCCAGTCAAACCCTGGTTTACCAGCAGCGCAATTAACAACACTGCTGGCTCTGAAAATGTGTTGCCTTCCATAGCAAGCCTGCTCCTTGCCTCTACTACTGTTAGGTGGATGGCAGAGGAGCTGTTGCAAACACCAGTTTGGTGTAGAAGTTAAGGTGCTGGCCTAGAAATTAGGAGCCTGTGAGTTCCAGTCCTGCCTTAGTCATGAAAAACCAGATGGGTGACTTTGGGCCAGCCCCTTTCTCCCTTAGCTCTGCCTACCTCACAGGGTTGTGGTTGTTAAGAAAAATAGGAGGAGGAAGGAGTATTATGTATGTTTGCTGCCTTGAGTTACTTATAAAATAATAAAGGTGGGATAAATATTTATTAAATAGATAAATTCGAAAGAAGGAGGTACCCAGAACATCCACAAGGACACTTTACATCTGTGATCAATAAAAATAGTGAGCTGGTCCTCACGCGGAGTGCTACAAATTTAATGGGCAAGATGGATAGTACAGGCAAATGCCCAAGATAGAAATCCAGTGTGGGAATACCGGGATTGTGACATTTCTGCCTGACTAGCATGACAGAGCATAAGAACCAGTGTGGTCTAGGGCTTAAGGCACCAGGCTACAAAGCAGGAGACTGTGAGTTCAAGTCCTGCCTTAGCCATGGAATCTGGCTGGGTGTCATTAGCCGAGTCACTCTCAGTCCAATCCACCTCGCAGGGTTGTTGTTATGGAGAAAATAGGGGGAGAAATATGTGTTGGATATGTTCACTGCCTTGGGTTGTTTGTAAAAATAATGATACAGGATAGATAGATAGATAGATAGGCAGGCAGGCAGGCAGGCAGGCAGGCAGGGATTTCTGTATTCATAACCTGCCTGGGACTTGATGATGAGTGCACTTAGCTGGCTTCCTATAATCTGGGAAACTGCAAATTTGAAATTTGTCAGCCTATTGTTTTGATCAAATATATTTCAAAGAACTGATAAACTTCATTGTTTACTACGAAACATTGCAGCAAAGGACAACTTTGTATAGACTTTGTTCTTTGCTATTCCCAAAGTACCAACTCATGCCGCTTGCATTAGGCAGTTACATAAAGTCAAGAGGTGAATGCTGAAATTCAAAAGCCAACCCACCAGTCCTTGGAATATGCCAGTCCTTGCTTAGTTGAGGGGATCAGTTTGTTAGCTGTTAAAAAGGCCTTGAAAAATATTTTATGTTTTACCATAAACCACTACAAGACTTCAGCAGTCAACGTTCTTATACATCCAATAAATAAATGAATAAGTGCTCCAAGCTTCTTAGAAGTCATGGTCAGTGATATGACATTGCTCTCCAGTTTTCTTTATATTGCTTTGTTGTTGTGTCCCATCAGCCCTCTTTCTCAATGCAAGTGATTTCATAGGATTGTTGTGGGAATTGAGGGTGAGTCCCTTGAGCTCCCATATTTGCACAATGAAATGAAGTTTAAAGTGCAGCGATGTCAGGTGGATCTGTAACCTCAAAACCGATAAAACAAAGTTGTGATGTCCTTCATGAGAATTACAGAATAATATAACTGATCAGTTAAAGAAAGTGTTCCTCCCCAAGACAGGTTCACACTGATTTGTCTAAAGCTGAGAAAGCAGGGAAGTTAAGAGTACTTAGTCAAAACCCTGGGGGAGGGGGAAATGGAGGCGATGAAGTTGAAGGAATACAGCAACAAGACCATAATCCTAAAATGTTGTATATTAAACCAAATGTTTGTGCAAATAGGGAATATTAGTATTCAGCCTAGCAGCACTGCCCTTGAATTTCCTGATGAAATAAACAAGACTATGCATATACAGGCTGTTCAAATGTAAATTGGATGGATAAACTTTGGATGGATGCATAAAACTCATCCCTGGGTCTATGACCACAATCTGTTTCCAGGTCTCCTCTGTGCATTCGAAGTCTTTCCTTTCTTCTCTGTACAAAACAAAAGAGCTGTGTTAATTACGTATAGAATCACAGAAGCGTAGCATTGTGGAGTTGGGTGGGACCACAAGCTTCATCTAGTTTATCCCTCTGCAACTTGCAAAAATCCAATTAAAGAAAGTTTTTCTTTAGACTTAATAAAATTTAGATAACTGCACCTTGTATCCATTATTTCTGGCCCTAGTTTCTGTGACAATGGAAAGGTGGGTTTTGGCCATCTTCCAGATACTCCAGCTTCCCTTTATGTATCTGTGTACAGCCATTGTGTCACACAGAGAGCTCCCTAAGGATTTGCTCCAGCATGATTCCAGAAGCTTGGAAGATGAAACCTCTGGTCTCGGTAACCGACCTAGATTAGAGTCTGCAACATTATCCTGGGACACATATATTCACCTTCCTTTGTAATATGTCTTCTCTCAGGCTTCTCAACTCCAGACTGAATAATCCAAGTTCTTTCTGCCTGTGCTCATAGTATCATCCTCAAGTCTGTGTATCGTCTTTGCTGCCATCTTTTGAACCTGGCTCTGATTATGATTACGATTGTCATCTTCAGCCTAAATCATTATAGTGCAGGATGAAGGGCTCTTAGAATTACAGTCTGTAATCAACTACACTGGTTCAATGCAGGTCGGTAGATAAGAGTTTTCAGCTTCCCAGTCTAAGTCAAGAGGGAATGAGTGAAGATTCTTTATGTCATATATGTCAAGACAAAGTTGAGTAATTTTCAGGGGCAAAGCAGATGGGGCAGAGACATATCCACAGATGGGCATCACATCATACGGATCATCATACGTACGGAGCTCGCCCATCCACACAACCTCCATTCTTCTGCCCCTATGCTTCCACTTATGAGCACACATATAGACATACACTATGCACCATGTAAATATGGATTCTCTCAGGTCCATCTGCCCCCTCTGTCTCGACTCAGTCTCTGGAAACTTACCAAAACTGTTATTTCTCATCTTTCTGAAATTGCTGATGTTCTTTACCAGGAATTGCTGACATTCCCTATGGTTGTTCACACATCCAAAACTTGCTAAGGATTTCCCAAGGATTTTCCAAAGTTTCCTTCGGAGCTTTGACAGAAGCAGTGGGAAATATGAAGAAACACGGCATTGCTACTTTAAAAGTCCCCAAAGCAAGTTTTACTTCATCACTGAAAACGTAACTCCCAACACTAGAAGATAGACTATGGCAGATGGAATGAGTCTGCTTTCCACTGGAGACTGGAGTCCACTAAAGAGGGAAGGAGGTGAAGTGGCATCCATATGGGACAAGGGTTTCCCATCTCTGGAGAAATCAGTAAACAGAAGCGGATTTCAGTTCAAATCAGTGTAACATTCAGCTCTTAAATGTAACATTCAGCTCTGCTTCCAGAAACTGCTTTCTAGTGCTAATCCTACACATACACATACATAAACAAAAAAAACAGAAAGACACACCAGGGTATGAATTGTGTTAGACTGTTATTTTTTGTTACATATCTTACTTTCTTATAAATGATTGGAAGTGGGCAAAAGCTGTGCTAGATAATATACAAAAAGTGGAGATGTCTCTCACTAAAACAGATTGTATCAACTTTATTATGATTTCTTAATAAGAGATCAACTTGTCACATGGGTGATGATTTCCTTCAAAACACAGATGAATTAAGAATAAGCAAGAGAAGAGTTATATATATATATATATATATATATACATACTGTATATGTGCTGTGTGTATGTGCTCTCTCTCCCTCCCTCTCTCTCCAACCCACCTCACAGGGTCGTTGTGGAGAAAATAAGAGAAGGAAGAAGGCTTAGGTACGTTTGCCACCTTGGGTTATATATAAAAATAACAAAGGCAGGATATAAATAAAATGTGTGTGTGTGTGTATAAGATCGTCCTCAATTATCGACTGCAATTGGGACCAAAAACTCCATCACTAAGGAATGTGGTCATAAACTGAAATGTCACATGACCATGCCTGAGTTATAACATCAGTTCCAGCTTCAGTCATTAAGTGAATCTCCTGCTGTTGTTAAATATATCTTGTGACCATGACTTGCGATTTCCTGTCAGCTTGCTCACTGACTTGGCTTATTAGAAGCTAGCTGGGAACGACACAAATGTGATCATGTCAAAACAGAGCTGCTGAGACACTGGCATAACTTCAAGGTCTGGTCATAAATCTTCTTTTTCAGTGTCACTGTAATTTTGAGCAGTCACTGAACGAGCAGTTGGTAAGGGAGGATAATCTGTATCTATGTATATATAGAAATAGAAATGCATACACAGAGAGATTTCATTTCTTCACAATAATCAGGGAAGATAATTCATTTCTATAGAAAGCTAGTTTGCAAAGCCAATGAATATTTAATATTTTGCACGGAATATCTAAATATCTAAAATCAATTCCAAGTGCTGTTATCAAAAACCGAATATTATTATAAAGCCAAATTAATTTTGGAGCCCTAAGGGTAGTTCAAGGCTGTACATTCCAGTGTCTATTAGTAACTAGCAATAATAAACAAATCTTTAAATTAATTTCTTTAATAAACATGTTGCTTTAAATTCATACTTCCTAAAAACCTGAAAGAACTTTTACTTGTTTAATTTGCTCCACTCATAATTCTTCATTTGTAACATGACTTTTCAGCTCGTAGGATTGAGGTTTGTGCTTACAGCAGAAACATTCATTATTCAGGTATTGCCAAGACAAGCTCGTTCTCTAAAAACTATGATGTTTCAAAATCTGATGCTGCATACAATGAAATGGTATCTTTCCAACCTGGTGTGCCCCAATATGAGAGGTGAGGAGGATTTGCAATACAGGTGCAAATCACTTGACATACAACCACAATTGACCCCCAAATTTCTGTTGCTAAGCAAGACAGTTTTAACGGAGCTTTGCCCCGTTTTATTACCTTTTTTGCCTCATTCGTTAAGCAAATCACTGCAGTGTTAAGTGAATCATGCAGTCATTAAGTAAATCCGGCTTCCCCTATCGATTTTGCTTGTTGGAAACTGGCTGAGAAGCTTCCAAATGATGATCGCATGACTCAGGGACAGCGCAACTGTTATAAATACATACCAGGTGCCTAGCACACAAATTTTGATTGTGTGACCATGGGGAGGCTGCAACGGTCATAAGTCACTTTTTTCAATGTCATTGTAACTTCAAACAGCCACTAAATGAACATTGTAAGTTAAGGACTAATGTACACAACATTTTGGAATTATAATTCCAATGAATCTGGAAGGAAGTCAACTAAGAAAACTTGCTCTCCAGTCGATCTCCTCGCTTGGAATTAAAACTTCAATTACATCTGATCTGTAAGCCAACTGATCTGTCCCTTCCTTCCCAACCCAACTTTGATTTTCCTTTCGTGAATTCATTTTTCTGATGAACTCAAATGTCCTCCTCTGAAAAGCGCTGGGAAATGTGCAAATCCACATTGCACCTTTCAGGCTGGACCCCACACAAACTTGAAGAGTCTCCTGGATTAGATTTAGGCTGCCTCTAGTTCGGCTTTTTGTTTCACACAATACAAGATGTTGCAAGAAGGCTCCCAACCTTAAGCAAGATCTACCAGCTGGTAGTTCCTAGCAGCTGGAATTCAGAAATATGCTGCCTTTGCTTTCACAGGGTGTGTTCAGCTATCAAACCTGAGGAACCATTATCTTCCCTGAATTTGTTTGATCCTTTTTTTAGAAATATGGATAATGACATCTGAAATTGTCAGCCTGACTGGAGACCAGACGGGAAACACAGTTATATAAACTAGTTCTACTTCATCATAAACCTACATTAAGAGAATCTCAAAAGTCTGAAAGTACAGTTCTCTCTCTATCTGTTTTACAGCCTGAGAAACTAGGAAAGGTTTCTTCTGAACTTCTTGCCTGGCCCTCTGAGCTTCTTGCCTGGCCCACTGTCCAGCTACAGACTGTATTGTTTCTTAGCTGACCATTCCCTAGGCAGCTTTTCTGGATTCAGTCTCCCAAGGTCATTCTCACATATCATTACAGCAACAAGCAAAACTCCACAATCTTCTCCAGCAACTAATGTAGGGGTGGAATGTGCAGGAGAAAGTATTTCTATTTTCTTTCTTTTATTTTTTTTTTTACAATTATATGGTGTTTTTTTTAAAAAAAAAAATGTTTTCTTCTTAAATAGAACCCATGCTACAATCTTAAAAGATAAAGATTGGCTTTCATATG
>JANHFL010009790.1:0-15658 GCA_032468155.1 Oxyrhabdium leporinum | reverse complement strand
TTTCTTTCTTTCTTTCTTTCTTTCTTTCTTTCTTTCTTTCTTTCTTTCTTTCTTTCTTTCTCTCTCTCTCTCTCTCTGTCTGTCTTTCTCTCGTTCACTTTCTCTCTTCCTTCCTTCCTTCCTTCCCTCCCTCCCTAACATTCCCCCTTTAGCAGCACCCGATTTCTTTGTCTTTGCATCCCTCTCCCTCTGAGTCACATCATCCCATCCATACATCATTTTCTGTCATGTCACCTCAACCGATCTCCATTCGAAAAGGTCGGAGGAAGAATGTGAACTGAATTTCACAAAATCCCTTTTTGTTAGTGAGAGGTTTAATGAACATTTACCAAACCTCTTTTGTAGTGCCTTACCATGCCTCACTTTAGCCTCTTTGGCTACGAATCTTACAAGAAGTGGAGGTCTAAACTTGCTGGTGATTCTTGCGATGCTTTGATGTATCCCTTGTATTTTTAGACAATTGATGAGCTGATCAATAGAACAATCCCTGCTAATATCCGCTTGCAACGGCCTCTGAAGATGGATGACCATATATGTAAGTGTCCTTTTCACACAATTGTTATTATGGTTATGTGCCATTAAATTGGTGTTGACTCTTAACATTCATATGGGTGCTGTAAAAACCCAAATTAAAACCTCCTTTTTTTTCCTTTGAGTGTAATCTACAGTAATTAACCACTAAAGTTTATAGGAAAATTACGTTTTCTCATCTACACTAGATGCGATTTTATGTTCATAGCAAGATTTGATTGTCATTTCAGATCTTCCAATATAAATATACAAAGGCACAGTCTTCAGTGTTCTTATAATTATATCTAAATACAGTATCATTGAAATATTTATTGCTTCTAAGCTATTGTTAGAGAAAATTTTATTTACGACAGCAGAGGAAGAGGTTTTTCAAAGTAAAATATGACAGCTTTTAAAACAGATTTTAAAAGACACTACCAAAGAACTAGAATGTAGCCATGTGTGGATTAAGTATTTCAGAAGTATATTTCTGAAATGTATTAACCTTCCTTGTACAGTACTGTTATTTGAATCACTTCTGGGCTTTAGGTGTAGGTTCATTGTTATATGCATTCAAGTTTGTCAGGTAGAAGGATAATATTTTAAATATACATTGTTTAGAAATTGCTGCACAAAAGACACTGCCTGTGTTAGGAGTTTAGATCTGAATACCATAATCTAAATTATATGTTCTGGTGTATCTATTTCTAGTGTTATTGCAAAGGTGATACCCTAGCAACATTTAACCACAAAAGCTAGCTATATCCTATCCAATTAATACTTGGATAAGAATATAGCCAGGAAATCACAAAATTGCAGTTTAGTCTGGGAAATGAGAAAAAGGATGTTGCAAACACTTTCTATATAATTACAAACCGCTTTTATAAAGTTAGAGAGAAAACTCTAATGTTTTTCTAGAGCCACTAAAAGTTAAGTTGAGCTTATCTTTTGGCTGCTCACAAACAATTCCAAAAATATCATTTAACTTATATTTCAGTACATCTTCCTTCATTAAGTACAGAACACGTTCAAAACGATCAAATCAAATACTTTTGATTGGAATGGAATTCATTTATACATAAAGTAATTTCTAGGGGGAGAGGAAGAGAAAAAGTTGGAAAACAATATTAACTCTTATTTGTAAAGAGCCCCCTCTGCATAGTGTGAAAATGCTCTGTTAACAAAGATTTCTTCCTGGCACTTATGGCCATAGGCTGATAAACTGAAGTTGTAGACAATAAGTACAATTATATTATGGCTTTTAGATACCCAGAAGACTACTGTATTTCATTCAGCATAACTTGCTGGATGTTTATTTTTGCTAATGTTTTGGTATGTAACGTATAAGGGATTTTCAGCCTCTTGCTCTACTTTTGATGTGGCTCATTAGCAATTTGACAATAAACTTTAGGCCCTGCAGCTTTTGTCAAGTTCCTGGTTAGTTCAATCTGGTTCCTTCTGATGACATCACAGAACAGAAGCTGCAGCCAGAATGAAAGAGCCCGAGAGGTGATACAATCAAAAAGGAAAAAACAAAGCAAAGAATCCACGTGTGATGAAAAATTACTGGATTTCCTAGTTTATTTGCATCTTTATGCCAATGTAGCTTTTAATTTTCTTAATAAGCTACCTTTCTTTTTGTGATTGAATAATCAGTAATTTCTGTCTGAAAGAATATTTGGAATCTTCAAAAATAGAAAAATCAGAATGTTAATATTTAAAGGAATATAGCTAAATGACTTTCAAGAGAAACATAATTTAATTAACCCAGATAAAATACCTGCAATGTTAGGTCTTCCATATCAAGGTTGCAGAAATCCAAACATTTACTAGATGGTAGCAAAGGGATACAAATAATAATAATAAAAATAAACTTAAAATGTTGTTGCCAGTTAGTGATCAAATGGATTTATGCTGACCAGATACAGTAGCATAGGAATAATGTGTCTCAGCCAAACTATATAATATTGAGGCTATTTAGATACACCTTTCTAGCATAAAATATAGCTATTTCTATCAAATGGGGGGGGGGATATATGTCTAGTAAGCGGTGGAGCAAGTAGGATTCCCAATTCCCAGATTTTATGTTACTTCCCAGAAAAAAATATGTGAAGAAATAATATAGCTTGCCTTGCTTCTGCTACTAGCTCAAGAAGTCAGGGAGGAATATGATGGTTCGTGGTAAGTAATATATGGTTTAATATAACATGGGGGTGGCCATCAAGAAGATGAGATGTATTTTATATATTTATAATATTTCTAAACCATCTTTAAAGCCAAATTTCTTTCAGTCCTAAGCTAGGCTTCCATATTATTAGCCAACAATCTTTGATACCCTGAGATACCATTGGTACCTGCTAAGTTAACCTTGTTAAGCTGTTGATTAATCTAAACTATTTTGCAAGAGGATTGTTGGTGCTTTCTGAGCTTGGTTGTTTTCTTGTAGACGTTTCATTACCCGACTAGGTAACATCATCAGTGCTGTAGATCAAGGTCAACTCTGAATTACAAATATTCTCTTCTATCAGTATTTCTCTATCTGTATAACTAAATATGCTGAGTATCTAAATGTGTGCATTTCTAGAGTATAAATGAAGCACAACCACCACCATATTTTTTTAAAAATATATTTTAAGTTGTGAAAATCTCCCACTTTTTAGTTTCAGTTCTGGTCGTTCTGTTTAGATTGCACATTTCCTTCTTCCTTAACTGAAACATACAATCGGCAGTCATTTGAATCCACTGTATCTCAATATTACCCCAAAGGGATTTTTTTTGGTCTCTATGCTTCAGCATTATTTTGTCCCAGGCAGGAGTCTTCTGTATTGCTTAATATAGATAGAGTGGACCAACCTGCATTTTAGCCTCTGCAGGCTAAGTTTTAATTAGTCTATATCAAATTAGTAACACCAAATATAATATAGCTTCTTTGACATTATATAAAATGAAGCTGATGGTGAGATTATCTGTTAGGGAAGATTAGCCATTTCTTGCTTCATTTATTTGCAACTTTCAGAGTTCACATATTCCATCTGAGTCAATTGGTCAGTTCTCTGAATTAACTACCTTCTGCAACAGGTGGTGGTCTCATCAGGGATCCTATGATATGAAAGAGAAATTGGGACTTTTGGTAGACAACTCTTTTTTATGAAGCAATAGAATCAACACTATTGTCTCTTTCCAACCACATTGCTTGTTTATATGACACTTTTCCTAGGATAGGGGTTACTCTGGCATTTAAATAATGCCAGGTAAGAAATAATACTGAATTTTTCAGTACATCCATCTTGTGGGTTTTCTTACTGAACATGGTGTACTTCTAGGTATCCTGACTCAGACTGATGAGAATAATGTATTGTAGAATGATTTCAATTTCAATTTCTACCTCTGATTAGTAGATGTCCTGGTCACCCAGATTCAGCCTAGGCCCAGAGGCTGCTCATAGATGAATTACTTTTTATTACAGTATGTGTAGCTAGGTTTTGTGTAGCAGTGCAAAAGATCCTTTAGACCCTGATGGGCCAATAGCAATAGCAATAGCACTTAGACTTATATACCGCTTCACAGTGCTTTACAGCCCTCTCTAAGCAGTTTACAGAGCAATCTGGGTCCTCATTTTACCGACCTCGCAAGGATGGAAGATTGAGTCAACCTTGAGCCAGTGAGACTCAAACTGCCAAACTACAGGCAGCCGGCAGGCAGCAGAAATAGCCTGCAGTACTGCATTCTAACCACTGCGCCACCACAACAAAAATAATGGCAAAAATATACTGAAATTGCCAGAAACATGGATTGCTACTAAGTTTTTCAGAGGCAGATAATTAAGAATGGAACTACTGTACTCTATTCCATTTCAGTGCAGAAACTTTGGCTAGGAATAGCTACTTTAAAAGTATGTGCTGGAGGAAGGAATTATGAAATGGGAACAAGGTCTTACATACCGTCTTAACACGTTCCATAGATGTGGACTCATGTGCTTCTAGCACATGAAACAACATGACTACCCCCATTACAACTCCGAGTGCTACTTAATACTACATCTTGTGAAAGTAGAAATACAGATTTGGAAATAGAAATTAATTTTTTTTAAAAACAACTGTTCAAAAACTGCTGTTAATCCAACAGTGGGTTAACTTCAACCTTCTTGAAGACATTTAAAAACAATCCAGCCCAATTCTCCAACATTCCAATTCTCACCCAGCAATAGTTTAAAAGTAGGAAACAACAGGCAAAAAAGCACATTCTGCTAAGTGCTCAAATTGCTCAAGCTTTTGCTGGGGTCACAACGGCACTTGGGCTGGGTCACAATCATTATTGGATCTGTGCTGTTGGCAGTGTCTCACCAAACCAGTCTTACAGCTTTCACTATCAGCAAAAAACCTGCCAAAATGTAGTTCAGCACTGTAACTAAAAATTATTTCCTAATCAAAATCTTGGATGCCCTACTCATCTTCCAATTGGTGCCTCAAATTATGTCTAGCACTTTCAATGTATTTGTACTTTTAACATTTTAAAATTGTTGATAAATTTTCTCATTTAATAATTCTATTGTCTCTGAGTTTTTGTGCAGTGCTTCTAGCAAACATACAAACTGTAATTATCAATTGTAAACAATGAGACATTGATTTAATATACATATTCAAGGTTAGAAGTTTAAAAAACTATTACTGGACACTGCTTTAGCTTTAAATTCTACGTACATAAACAAATGCCTCATATTTAGGGGAATCGATTGCAGCAAGTAAACAAAATTGAACAAATCAATAAAATATTTCTGCTTTCTTCAAGAAATGCTTGTAAAGCTTAAAGACATACAAGTAACACAGTCTATTTTTCTCTTTTCCATGCATAAATACTCCTTTGATATCAGAGCACAGATTGTTTATTTAAATTATACCCCAACTTTCTACTTAAAAGAATGCTCAGGGCAAGAAACCAATACAGATAAAAAATAAAATATAATTAAAGTAGTTAATCGTAATAAAAATGTATCAATAACAACCATCCATCAGATTAAAATAAATTTCATTTATAAAAGTATGCACTCTAATATGTGTAACAATAAAGACTGCTTGAAAAAGTTGGAACTAAACTAAGCAAGAACCAGCAATGGCTTGAAGGCCTCCAACAAGCCCTTCCTCACAGTCTAGCCCAGAGGTGTCAAACTCACATCATCACAGCATCGTCACATGACTTATCACGACTTTTTCCCCTTCGCTAAACCGGGCGTGGGCATGGCCAGCATGTGATGCATCTGGCCTGCAGGCCACGAGTTTGACAGCCCTGCTGTAGAGCGAAAGAGGTATCAGAGCTTTCTGTGAGCCCTTGTCTTGCCTTCCCATCTTAGTATAACTGCTTAGTAGTTACTGTTATGGAGATGCCATTATTTGGTGTTCTCTAAACTCCAGCATGTGAGAGACTGAGCTCCCATACTACATTACCTCACACCTTACAACAAGAAAAAGGAAATTGATTTATTTGGGGAGAGTGCATCACTGCTGTCAGGATCCTGACTAGGACTCAGCAGTGAATCATAGATCTACTGTCAAGTAGCTTGACTTTACGACTCCTTAAATTTGGTAAACAACTCAGACGTAGTTTAGCTACAGATTCCGTATACAACACTTGAGGAGATGAAAATTGTTTTAATAGCCTACCTTGGGTCTTAAATTAACAGCCCCACCTCCCAACTTTCTAAATTATAGATACTCGATGAGATATTTGGTAAGTCATGTATATTTGGGATGCGTACAAAACAGAAAAATGTTCTGTTCCTTATCTGGAACAAACCTTTCTACTCCAGAAATTGCCACCAAAACCATGATATCTGGTTGATCAGCTATCCGTTGATTGCCCATCCGTTGGATCTGGAAGTCCCACAGGATCTTAGCCCTCTTATTCTCCACCACCTTTCCCCCTCTTTCTGGCTGGTATACTACCTATAGGTGTTGAACTTGGGGTGGAAACCTCTATACATTGTGAGGAACTTCTATTTTGTGTTGATAGGGAATGAGAGATCCAGCCCGTAGCTGTTCTTTTGTAGGGTTCTACAGGGTCAGTACTTTCGCTATTCCTTTTTAACATCTACATGAAGCCACTGGGTATCACCATGGGATAAGATATAATCTATGCTAATGATGCTCAACTTTATAGTTCCATCCTCAGTGATCCAAGTGATGCTGTTGCTGCCCTCTTGTGATTCCTAGAGGCAGTGGGGGCCTGGATGGGGGACAACAGGCTATGGCTAAATTCTGGCAAGGGTGAATGGCTTTGGGTGCATGTACCTTCAAGATCCGGGATTTTAATTCTGGATTAGGTTACCCTATCTCAGACAGGTCATTTCCACAACTTGGGGTGATTCTCTTGGACTTGGGACTCCTGTTCTCAAAGAGCAAGTAGCAGTCACAGGTAGGACAGCCTTTGCACAACTTTGCCAGTTGCACCTTTTCCTGGATCAGGAGTCCCTGCACTCAATCATTCAAGCCCTGGTCATCTCATGCCTGGATTGCTGCAATATGATCTACATGAGGCTACTCTTGAAGAGCATTTGGGACCTACAACTGGTGTAGAAAGCGGTGGTGTATATAGTCTTTGGGGCTTCTAGAATGGCCCGTGTTACGCCACTGTTCTGCAAGCTGCACTATCTGTTGGTTTGCTGACAGGCACAATTCAAGGTGTTGGTGATCACCTTTAAAGCTGTGCATGGTATGGGTCCAGGTTACCTGGGACACTATCTCACCCTAATAGGACTGGCTCACCCAACTAGCGCTGTCAGAGGAGGCATGCTGCAGATCCCAGTCAGGAAATTCCAGCTGGCAGCATCCAGGAAAAGAGCCTTCTGTGTCATGGCTCCTATCCTTTGGACCATCCTCCCATTTGGTCTGAGATTAGCTCCCACCTAACCCAAAACCTGAACACCTGGCTCTGCCAGTTAGCTTGTAGCCCCAACAGGGAAACATCACGCTGGACCCATAGAAGATCCCACCCTCCCTGAGCATCCTGCTCCTTCCCTCCCGATCTTTAATTATAATTTGTGTTTTTATTGTTATTATTATTAGGAATATCTATATTTCATGGTTTTATTGCTTTTAATATTGTAAGCCACCCAGAATCACCTGTCAATCAGTCAATCAATCAACCAACCGATCAATCAATCAATATTTGTAAAGAATAGAAGACAATATAATAGTAAATAATTATTTCCCATTACAATATGTTATACTGAACGATAACAGAAATAAATAATAAGAATCTATCTGGAACAAATAAAGGCAAAGATAGGTCCAAATTTTTCTCACCTTGCTTTGCTATTAAATGCCCATTTTTATGAAGAAGATATTGCTAAGAAGACTGGAAACATAATTTGTTGGCAAGATTTTATTTTATGATGGTGCAGTTTAACTGACTAATTGCAAACCTCCAAATAAATAGCACAGCACTAAAAGAATGGTAGAATCAAGAGGGAATATGAGAGATATGACTGAATTAAAAAACCTTATATAGTTTGAAATATTTTTACACTTGATTTATAAATTATTGGTGCAGTAGAACTCCATATCTAAATAATTTAAAGATTGCATGATTAAGTGTATGTAGAATTAGATTGCAGTAGTACAGATGCAACAACTGGATATTTCAATGGAAGCAGAATATTAAATTTATCCCAAATACTCTATTTAGAAAACTGTAGGAGAAGAACTGGCGGAACCTGGAGGTGGAGTTAAAAGAGGAATTAGCCTAGAATCCCTATGTAGCCATAAGTGAGCTAAGTCCAACCTCTCTTGAATTCTGTTGACTGACATCTAACACCAAGTAGATACCAACTGATAGTTGAGAATATTCCTGTGCAGAGGCATGAATAGCAATAAATGAGTTCAATTGGACTTTCATGTGTGGATCTGATCTTTTGCATCTGACAAAAATATTGGTATAAGATGTTTTATTATTGGTATATCCACCCAGTTTTAATTGCTGAAAGGGATAATTCATTTATGAAAAAATGTTGGAAAAGTAATGAGCAGGGCAGATTTCCCTCTCATATTTGGTGGCATTGCTATAAAGCTGAACAATTTGAAACAAATTTTAAAAGTTGAATTTTCATTTCAACTTATACTATCCTTATAACATTTTATTAACCCATATATTTCTTCTAAGTATATTCAATTAATTTTGTACATGCTAAACACTACCAGGATATTATCTTATTGGAAAAATAAATTCCTCTCTTGGGAATGATAGTTAACCAAGTTGGGGGAGTATGCTTTTATATCCATTATGACTTTATATCATGAAAGCAAATAGAATTTAATTTCAGCTAGAAATAATTCCTAGACTACAATTTAATACATGGATCTACGCATCAATTTCAAGGAATATTTAAACAAGAACAAATTTTCAGTTTTCATTCAGTCTAGTGTATGGTTTTCTTTGGTGATCATCATCCTTGCCTAGAGATTTTTTTTTGTTTCCTAAACTGATACGTTCAATGGTTCATCATTAATTAATCAACCAACTATCTACTAAAAATTTATAACTTTCTAGAAAAATTTGTATCTCTTGTTCATTTAATTTATATAACTCTTTCCTCTTTTTAACTTTGTTTGCTACATTGTTTAACCTTTGTAAAGTATTTAATTAAATTATATATAAATACATAACGGAGAAAAAAATTCAAGATGACATGTGCACCTTTTCCTATGATTCCCACTGCTCTTCAGGCAGCTCTTTCCTATTGGTAAGGATTAGTTTCAGAATAATGGATTTCTTTTTTCCTTCTTAATTTTCTGGAAAATAAAATTGATATCAGGAACCAACAAAGAATTTTTTAAATTTGACTGGGTTAATTTTCCAACATATACTTGGATAGTTAAAATCTTTCATTATTAGTATGTCTTTCCTCCTTCAAAGTTCAGTAACTAGTAATTATCGGCATCTTCTTCCTGATTTAAGGTCTGCCTGTTGTCTGTAGCATACCATCCAAATGTTGTTGTTTCTTCTAGGTATGCTTACTCAAATACTTTCAGCTTTATCTTTGTGCTCAAATTTCTGTATCTTTACATATGATTACACTTCCTTCACATATGCCTTCACATTGTCCAATTTTGTGTGGTCTATTTTTTGAAGAAATTATACCATTCAGGTTTGACCTTCATCTCACTAATTTTCACAAATCTGTATCAAATAATATTTGTCTTTCTGTTTGACTTGTATGCTCCCCATACTCTGCATTTGTATAGAGACACTGGAATCCTTGAGTCATACAGTGTAACCTATTCTTTCTTATATCCACATGTTTAGCATTGAATGTCTCCACATCCTCTGGATCAATCTCAGTCCTGTTCCCATTACTTGATGTAGATTTTCTGGCTTTCTTTTCCATTCTCTATAAGATTCAGTCTAAAATAGAAAATACTGGGCATTCTGCACACAAATAAGTACACATTTAAAAATATATATGTGAAATGTATTTACAAATGAGTCAGTGTTGGTGATATTACTAGTGCACTGTGTATATTAAGATGGATTCTGATATTGCCGTGTTTGATTCTGAGATGCTATGAATGTATGAAGTATCTCCAATTTTGGCCCATCTCATTATCAAAGACTACAAGCTTCACCACTGGTCAGGGAGGTACCAGCTCCTGAGAAATGTGATTGATACCACTGCAAGAGCACAGATTTGGGAAGGTAAAAGTTAAAAGGGGCTGAGGTCTGGGCAGAATAGGACAGAAGGATATTCTAAATCAGTTAAATGGACCAGAGGTTATAATGAGTACAGGTAGTGCTCAATTTATGACCATAATGGAGCCCCAAATTTCTGTTGCTAAGTGAAACATTTGTTAAGTGGGTTTTGCCCCATTTTACGAATTTTCTTGCCACAGTTGTTAAGTGAATCACTGCAGTTGATAAGTTAGCAATCCAGTTGTTAAGTGAATCTGGTTTGCCTATTGACTTTGCTTGTCAGAAGGTCACAAAAGGTGACCTTCTGACCGTGGGACACAGCAACGATCATAAATATGAACCAGTTGCCAAGCATCTGAATTTTGATCACATGATTAAGGGGATGCTGCAAAAGTCATAACTCTGAAAAACAGTCATAAGTCACTTTTTTCAGTGCTGTTGTAACTTGGACGGTCATTAAATGAACTGTTGTAAGTCAAGAACTACCTGTAAAAGCTATGTTTATAGTTTGGTACAGCAGAAGGATGTTGTTGACTGAAAAATGTCATAGAGTCACAGTCTAGAACACACAACTCCTGCAACATTCCAACTCTCAAGGCAAAGCAGAGTGCATTTATTGTGCCTTTCTGAAATTAGTCCTTAGGCAGGCAGCTCTTTTGCTAGTATGCAGTAGTTTTTTAAATTAGTGAGGACTTGTGTTTATGAAAAATTACTGATTATTCCTTAATTAATCTCAATTGCTGATGGTTACTTATGCTTTCAATTTTTCATAATTAACATAATGAGCTAAAAAGATTAGAGTGAAAAAAGATGGTATAATGCTAACAAATGAGCTTAGACAATCACTGAAAATGGATTCGGATGTTTGTAATGTGAAAAACTTTTATTATGTGACATGCATGCCTGACATTTTGAATAATGAATTCAGTGCATATCTGTGCATGCATACTTGCAGCCCTTTTAAACTTCCCATACTATGCTCTCCACTGCATGTAAGAAAGAAAATATCTGTACTTGCCAATTGGCTTCAACTTCTACCTAGAGAGTAATTGTATATATAGTACTTCATCCTTCATATGTGTTTAAAGATGTTTAGGAATGTTGGCCCAGATTTTAAGCCGATTAGTTCTGTTTCCTTGGGTAGTAACATAGACCAGAGCTTACTCTCATTTCGATACTTTTCTGAATTTTGCAGTATTGCTCTTTGCTCAAAAGGCGTATCAAGACATGCATGGATGGAAAGTGCAGAAAAATTTATATTGTGCTAAAATACATTAAAAATGTGTGCAATATTTTTAAAAAACTTGATACAAGCAAAACAGATAAAAAGCAACTGCTGTCCCATTTTTTAGTTCCAAGGAGACATTTGTTGCAAATAGAAGGTTTAGAAGGATACAAATAGCAGGGTAGAGTGACTTATTTCATCTAGAGAAAATCCTGATTTAAAAAATCTTGAGGTAGAAGCTGGTATTGATGAAAACTTTGTAGTCTTAAAGAGAAAAATATCTGCTGAATTGTGAACAATTAATGCATTCGGCCTATGGAGAATCTCAGTCATCCAGGTCACATGGTTGTCCCAAAGGTGCTTTTTCAAGAGGCAGCTGGACTTTCTGGGTTCAGTTCTTTGGCCAAAACATTATATTCTGTTTGGGTAAGCTCTCTGTCAGACAGATTTCTCACAGAAAGTCCAGTTGCCTCTTTAAAAAACACCTTTGGGACAATTAATGCATTCTAATTGTTACAGTTTCTTGAAACCCAGATTAGGTCTAGAAATCACAGATTTTAAGTTGATAACGATGTGGCTTTCTGATGAATGTGTCTGCTTGTATCATCACGGTTGTCTGGTCAAGTGGCATTGCTCTGAAAAAGTGCATTTTAAGCATAGCAAAATATTTCTGGGTGTAACTAATCCAATAATTATGGAATGCTCCCTGGATGTCAGTACAACTTAAATTTCAGTCATAAATTCAGGGCATTATCGGGTCAATATAAATAAAAATAATAATTGAAGCTTTTATTGTGTCCATTGCAGCACAACCATGTGGATAAGAGATGGATAATCGCTAGTTGCTGTTTACTCATCATGCAGCATGGGCAACTTATCATGAGATGTCAGGGGTGATGGGAGACATTGAAATCCAACAATCTTTGTGGGACTATAGGTCTCCCATTCTTATGGAAATGGTAACTGGTATGGGAGAAATTGGAGACATGATTCTTAAGGCATTGGATTGAATTGCTTCTGAAATTGTTTCAAGGAAGAGCAAGATTACTTGTTTGGTAGCTTTAGCATTAAGACTTTTTCACCATTTTTAGAGAGAAATGTAAGCCATTGTGAGCTATTGTTCTGTATTAAAGTACATTCTTTGTAGGCAAAATATTTCAAATTCAGACCTTTCTATTTTCATTAAAAAGATTCTCAGGCAGCAAAGCTGGAAGAAGGCTGTTTTTTCCCTCGGACAGTAATGATCCTTATAGACTGGTTTTTAAGCCAGTTTTCATTATTTTAGGCTGCATTTTTGAGACATAAGACTTTGCTGTTATATAATATTCTGGATTTCTTTTCTGTTTTGGTACATGACATTGAGTTTGCCTATAGCTTTGGAGAGATCAGATGTTAATAGCATTAAACAAGCTTCCTGTTGTCTATCTTTTAAGTATTGCAACTAACAACTCTACTAGTTGCTGAATAAATAATAGAGAAAAGCACTTGTGTTCAGATAAAACAGAAAGGAAATGCTGGATAAATGTTGCAAATGATTAAAATATGTAATGTTCAAAGTCTTATTCCAATGCTGCTTTTAACCCTGTGATAACTAGGGAGAAAATATATAAGAATTGGCTGGATCATATTAGAAATCTATATTAAAAGCACTTGATTTTGTTGTCTCTTAGGAAAGCTACTAAATGCCTTTACAGGTAGTCCTTGACTTACAACAGCTCATTTAGTGACCGTTCAAAGTTACAACTGAAAAAAGTGACTAACCATTTTTCACAGTTACAACCTTTGTAACATCCCCGTGATCATGTGATCAAAATTCAAAAGCTTGGCAACTGGTTCATACTTATGACCGTTGCTGTGTCTCATGGTCATAGGATCACCTTTTGCAACCTTCTGACAAACAAAGTCAATGGGGAAGCCAGATTCACTTAACAACCGGGATACTAACTTATCAACTGCAGCGATTTACTTAACTGTGACAAGAAAGGTTGTAAATGGGGCAAAACTCAACTTAACAAATGTCTCAGTTAACAACATATTTTTTTGACTCAATTGTGATCGTAAGTTCAGAACTACCTGTAGTAGACCATAGATAAGTAAACATTTTAAAACATCTAGTCTAAAGCCCTCATACAGATGATAATCATAAATTACATAAGATTATTTTTAGTGTTATTCATTTGCAGGGCTCAGTTCAAATTAGGTACCATCTCTTGCTTTAATCCTATGAATCAAGTACTCTTCTAGTTGTGTAGAAACAATATATTTAAAGTCCATGCTGCAGACTTCAAATTCAGAGAAAAGAACCCTGTCATGTTTTAAAAGAAGGGGGAATAATTTAGCTTAGTCTTTATTATGACTTGCTTGCATTTTATTTGAAGAGGTTGTCATGGTCATACTCCCGGGTAAACTAGACTATTTTATTGTAAGGCTACATAAGCATAATCTTGCAAGTCTGAATGTACAAACTTCCTACCTTTACTTTTAACCATCCGATCAATTAGGGTGTCTTCTTCCTGAGTTTCTTTCTTTGACTTTGAGCCACTGAGGGCTCCTGCCTCTGTTGTCTGGTTCTTTCCTAGGCAGCATCTCTTCCCCTCATCCTCCAAGGTCATCCACACATTCCATTAAAGGGTGCTTCATGGGCTATTTTGACATGGGGATGTCAACTCTGAACAATTGGATGACAGCTAGAAGCTTCGACTTAGAGTAGAAAAAGCTTTAATATTTTGAACACTCTTTCTATGGTGCAATGCATGTTCTTTTTAAAATTGCTTCCCTTTCTATTTCAGAGAAGTTATACAGCTTCAAATTTTAATTCCATTCATATAACCTAACAACAGCAAGTAACAGAACAAGCAGTTGCTTGCAAAGATTTGCCTGTGGAATTCTAAAAAGGCTGAACAAAGTGGTCTAATACATTATCAGTAATCTCCAGGTCATGAAAAAATAGATGACAACCCTCTTTTTCTTCCAAGAGCTGTTTCTTGTTTCATTGCTTATTCACATATTCAGCTTCAACTATGTGTGCTGCTCACTATAGCCAGTAATATTTTATGCAGAATGAAAGTATTTTGCAGTGGGAACCTGAAATTTGCCCTAAGGTTGTTATTGTCATAGAAGGCTTTTCCCTATTTCCCCTCTTAAATAGTTGAGTTACATTGGCAGTGAGAATAGCTTTAATGGACAGTAAACTTTCTGATTAGTTGCTAGTGAAAATAGAATGTTAAGTGTTTAATTTAGAAAAGAAAATCTTTAATCTCAACTTTAAAAATAATCTGCAGAGCAAACAAAATCCACAACACGTGGTTTAGCTTCAATGTTGAAAATCAGTGAAGACACTTTTATTCTATCCAAGAGTGGAATGAAATCATGAAAACCAGTTTTTCATTTTCATTCATCTCTCCCCTTCAACCGTTGTTTAAATTTCTTTACTAGCTTCGCTTTTTGTATTGAAACCAAGAGAAATAATTGGAGAATCTTTATTCATGTAATTGTTTTATGACTTGAAACTAAGGGGCTTACACAACTTACAGTGTAAAAATATAACATAAAAACCAGACTTATAATTACTTAATAAAACTCCAAACCTAATTTTACATATAAATGCTAAAATTAATAAGCTATCTTTGTTTACTATGATGCTGCTGCTTGTAATGGCTCCCCAGAGATCTTCTAGAACAGAGTTCCCCAATCTTTCTGGTGGGTAGTGCATCCGCGTGCATAGCTCCATTTGGGTGAGCTTCTGCAAGTGGTGATGTGAGCACGCTCGCCCACTATTTCTGTGACCTGGTTCCGAAGGGCTCAAGGCCCGGTAGTGGGCCACAACATGGGCGTTGGGGACCCCTGTTCTAGAAGACTTTCCAGAAAAGACAGATGTTTCACTTGCTTCTGAATGGTTGGGGACCATCCTTCCTTCATGAAGTTAGCTGTTTCAAAGGTAGGAAGCTATTGTAAAAAAGTCTGCAGTCTGCCCCCATCTTGCAATACTTCCAGCTAGGTGGGGGGATTCTTAGTGGTGCTCCCAGGCAGAAATTACTGTGGAAAGGTAGACCCTAAGACATCTAGCATCTAGGCCCCTATAGTTACCAATCAGGCCTCTATAGCTAGCAAACTTACTTACTTATTGACCATTTCAACAAACTCTGAGCAGCTTACAAAATCCAAAATCTAATAGAAAATAAAACAATAAAACATAAAACAAAACAGCCTGGACTAAAAACAGCCATTAGAACACAATCCAGC
>JANHFL010009784.1:245397-270582 GCA_032468155.1 Oxyrhabdium leporinum | reverse complement strand
ATCATTCAAAGTTACAACGGCACTAAAAAAAGGGACTTAGGAACGATCCTTACAAAAGTTCAGCATCCCCAAAGTAATGAGTTTGAAATTTGGATGCTTGACCACTGGCATGTATTTACAATGATTGCAGCATCCAGGTGTCACATGATTGCCAAGCTGGTGTTCAGTGAATGAGGTTAATGGGGGAAACAGATTTGCTTAACACTTGCAAGGTTTACTTAAAAGTTGCAGTGATTTGTGTAACAACTGTGACAAAAAGTTCATAAAATTGGACATGGCTCACTTAACAACTGGCTTGCTTGGCAATAGACATTCTCACTCAACTGTGGTAGTAAGTTGAGGACTACATATGGCGTTTGTTGAGGACAATTGGTTTTTAAAAGTAGAGCTATCTGATCTTGTTTGGAAAAATCCAGATAACAGATATATAACACTAAGGAGATAAAAAAATACTCTATACACATGTTAAGCAACATATATAAGCAGAACTCACACATACTGCATCAAGCCACAGTGTAGGTTTTTTGTAATATGTTGTACTATTCTAGCCCAGACATTGATTTATGAACTATAGTTTATGATTTAGCATGTTGACCAAACCCAACCAGCTGTGGTTTCTTCAATAAACATGTGCTCTAGTTGGACATTACACTCAGTTACTGAAAAATAATTGATTTATTGGCATGAGAAAAATGTATTAAGTAGTAGGTGGATAAACTTTATTATGGCCAGAACAAACAAACATACAAATATTAAAATCAAACCTGATGTAACCTGATATTTAGGAAGTGATTTATGACACAAAACTAAGCAGTAGGTGAGATTATAGTTGATCTGAAAGTTTTTATTAATTAGTAGGAAAGCCATGCAATTATTGTATAACTGTCCCTGTAGAAAAGGGAGAATTGCATTTAATGTAAACCCAATAATATTCAAGCAGTGCTATATAAATATCATTGTATTGAAACAATATATTGTAATGTATTCAGATGTACAACAACCTAACTTTAAAAAAAAAGGGAGAGATAAGATACTATGAGTCTCCATCAAGTAAAGTTAGGGTCCTGTAAAAGCTGGAAAAATAAACCAGATTAAATTACAATTCAGAATTGAGGAGGTGTTTCATACTCAATTTATTAACGTGATCTCTTTTCAATATACACCAATAGGAATGTATTTCCTGGATTAGGGCCTTCTTCCAATTGGATTAAAAACTCAAAATGAGCTGGGTCAAACACAACAGAGTCCTTATGCCAATAATTCATTGCTGCTATTCACACTCTACTTACTATGCTGGCAAGGCCATCTCTAATCTAAGGACAGTCTCAGCGACACATTTAGGTGTGCAAAAATAGCTCTAGAAACCTAGATTCCATTGTCTCAAAATGGCCTAAAATTGTTATATAGGCCAAGGACCATCCCAAATAGAAACTGTATCAGGTGTGCTTACCAGGAATCTGTCATTGTCCAGGATGGGATACAAAAAGAGGAGGCAGTGGCTATGGCTATGCAATCAAAGTCTCATGTTTAGGTTACATGATCATGTGTTTGATCATGCAATCATGTCCACCATCTTGGCGTTTGGCTACCCTTAAGGATGCTTCTATCAGAAGGCCTTCAGGTTTATTTATTTTGATATTGCACACACTTTCTACTCCAGTGTAATATAATCTGCTTAATTTTAACTGCAAAATCTTGGTTTATGGAACTTGATCCCAAGTGTCAGGTGTTAGTTATTACTTGTAGAGCTGTGGAAAAATTGTGAAAACTGGCTATGCATACGGCTCCCTCCACCCCTTTTTTTCCAGGCTGAGATCAAGTTAAATGACTATTTTCAGATGAATTATTCCAAAGAATAGAAAATGTACACTGTGGCACATTATTTAGATTTATTAACATAGTAGATCTATTTACATGTGAATATCTGTCCAGAATATGGATATGACAATTGGATTGTCCTAATAAAGTTCTCGCTTCATATCAGTTTGCATGACCCAACAGCATTGCTACATGACTAGTTGCAGATGTGCAGAAACAATAAAATCACATATTATGTAAGCATGTTTAGTTTCAGTCTGGGAGCTGTTCAAATTCTGATTTTGAAGGCAGAGAAGATTAGAAATCCTTAAAATAAACAAATAATTAGAAATCCATCCATATTCTTTTTATCCCATACATCTTTCTTTACAGACTACCACCACCCCTTTGAAAAAAAGGAAAAACAAAATGCATAATCATCTGAACATTTTTTTCAGGTAAATTTTTGACAATTAGCACATCAGGAATTTACTATAAGCCCGATCACAGCCAGGAAGAAGGTATTTTTTTTTACCTACCTCAGCAAGCCTAAGCTTTCACAGTCTTTGCATCCCAATTAATAAATCATACCTAACCACTGATTGTAAGGTTGATGATTTCTTTTACAGCTTCAAATTATTAAATCATTTGAATGTACTATGCAAAGATTTAAGATCACCTATGCTGAAAACCTCTTGCCAGATTTATCTGCTCTCCCTCTTTATATCCCACCACAATTTGTAGGGCCAATCACAGCTAAGGTTGCCATATATACGAACAGTCAGAGGAGAACCAGGACAATTGGAAAGAAGAACAAATGGGGAAAAGGAGGACACATTAACTGTTTAAATTTCTTGGCATCTGTGACAAAAACTACAATGGAAAACTGCAAAAAAAAAAAGATACTTAGGCTGACATATATATGAAATTACTTTTTCCAGCATCAGAAAGGCTGGTTTTTCAATCACAGGAATATGCTAAGGTTGATTAGGAGGCAAAAGTCTTCGATGTGCAGCTGACTTTAAGGAGATTCCTGCTGGAAGACATGGGAACAAAAAGGAGAACATGTCCTCCTTTTGACTGATGCTTGGGAGCCCTAATCACAGCTGCTTCAGGATGATCCTAAAGTTTCGTATTCACGAAACTGGGACTGCAGTGGCAAATGGGACAGTCTCCTCAACTGTTTTTAAATAAATGTGAAACTCTACATTCTTGAAGACTTAACAGATTCTAGTCTAAGTTTAGCGGGCTGGGTTGGATTAGCTGTGATAAGAACTGAGCTAAAAAGTTGCCTTCTTCTTTTTTCAGAACAGAACAGTGCTTTTAATGAGTTCAAATCCCAAGCCCATATTAATTTGAATGTCTACCTGTTGACTCCCAGGTCTTTTCTCTGCCAGCTACTGTATATTTGTATTTCAGGTTCATTTTTCCTGGTTAGAGAGTTTCTCTTCATGCTCCACCAGAGGTCATCCAATGAGTGGCTTGATAATATAGTATTATATACGTAATCAACTTTGACTACATTCTGAATCAGTGAGAACCTTTCTGGACTAATTATATCAGGCAACTGTTCCTGATGAAAGGATTTCATTTGCTTTTATAGTAACACATTAATAATGGCAGCAACAATAAAAAAAGATAAGAATTTAGATAGTGATAGTCATACCATCCATACCAAAACATACTTTTCAGTTGAGTTCTTGCTAGCCTTAAAATTTATAAATTTAATATATCTATTACTACACCAGCATTAGTGCCAGTATTAGTGCCACTTTAAACTTGTATTTTATACTTTTTAAAAAACAGTCTCAATTAGTCAGTGGTTAGAAGCAGCTTAAAACAAAATAGCTAAATATTGAAGCACTGGTTCTTCATTTGATAACTGAGGCTAAACTAGAGAATATCCTATATAGGATAAGATAAAGAGCTAAACTTCAATTTTTATGCTTAGATAGAATGGTTATTCTCTGAATCAAGAACCTGCTTGTAGAACGAGGGTTCTAGAAAAGCTTATATTCATATATATATTTCATATATCTGAGAATCTCCAAATTGGGGATAAATTTTGGCAGTAATTCCAAAGACACATTCAAAAGACAAATTCAGACATTGGTCACTGAATAAATGGGCCTCAATGCATAAGAGGTCAGAAATATTCTTTGAAAATCAGTTCTTTCTATGTGCCCCCCGCCCCCAGCATAATCATATTGTAATTGGGATATCATGATTTAGGGTCCTTTCACAATCACTGGTTTTCATTCCTAATCTCCTAGAAGCATCTCCTCACTTTGATATGAATGCCTGCATGGCTTGTCTGATTCTCTGCTCTCCATGATACATCTAAAAATTGTAGATGACCAGGCTGAGTCCGAAGGAGGGTTAAACACATTATTGGTCATAAGTCCCTGTGTGCCTACAAGAGATCTCAGTTCAGCTCACTTGAATTCCTTCTACTCTTATCTCCTGCTAATTTCCCTTGGCTGTTAGTAGTTCAGATTCTTGTAGAGAGTGCAAGCTTACAATAAATCTTTATTCCCATTTGAACTGCTTGGATCTCCTGGTTTGCTCTCTGAGCTTGCCAGTTAGCTCCCAAATGTTTCATTACCAGGCTTGGTAACATCAGCAGCGGAACTTTGAAAGAAGAGTTTTGTTCTATTCTTCTTTAGCTTATGCATGTCTGTTTACTTTCAGGATAGTGGCAAAGTCATAGCTCTAAGCCAACAGCCCCCAACCTTTTGGGCACCAGAGACCGGTTCTGTGGTGAGAGGTTTTTCCACAGACCAGAAGTACCCTGATTTTATATGCTGCCTGCATCCTGTAGATGGGGCTTCTCTTGTCTGTCTGGCCCAGTTTCTGGCATGCCGTGGCCGGGACCCAGTCCATGGACCAGTGTTTGGGGATCCCTGCTCTAAGCAACCAAGAACAGGGGAAATATGGCAGGATGCAGGGGCACCTCAGATTTAGAAGGAAGGGTAGAACTCAGGTGCAATTCCTGCCAGATGCGAAGCTGCTTATTCTGCAGCTTCAGGAGAATTTAAGGTTATGCAAGTTTTTGATGAGGAAAAAAGTTGCTTTGACAAAAATTGAGAGAAATACTTACTCAAAGTCCCAAAGGTGCTTTTTCAAGAGGCAACCGGACTTTCTCTTTGTTTTTTTTTGAAGATGTTTCGCTTCTTATCCAAGAAACTTGAAGAAATGTCTTCAAAGAAAAACCAGAAAGTCCAACTGCCTCTTGAAAAAGCACCTTTGGAACAACCATGACCTGGATTATTGAGAATCTCCATAGACATGTAGCTATATTTACTCAAAGCTTCTGTGCAAAGAAATGTCACCTCTTCCTTTGTAAGTGTGAAGAGAAGCAATCACTTTGCTCTCTTTCAGCTTGCTTCTCAAAGCCTTTATAGATCTTCTCTAACAATTTATTATATTTATTTATTTTTCATACTTCCTAATGTCTGATCTCTCTCAGAGTGAGGCTCTGGGTGGTGTACAATTTAATCAATAAAATTAAGCATTAAGACAGAATTAGATTATTATTTTTAAATATAAAACAACATAGTAAAATTACAAAAAATGGAGAATTCCAAGATGGTGGATTAGCAGCTGTTAATACAGCCAACCAGCCCCATGATTGTGTGGGTCCCTATATCTCCCACACAAGGCTACACAGCCACTTTTTGACCCCTTTGCATGAAGGCCAAGAGATTTGAGGCTAAGATGTTCCACATGGCAGGGGCAATAGCAGAAAAGTCTCTCTTACTTCACCCTGCCAGTCGAATACTTTGACTGACAGGGTCTATAGCATGCCTTTCCTATCGACTGGGACAGGCTGATGTGATGGGACAAAGCAAAAACTGGAAGAGTGCTAGAGAAGGATGGGGAAGAAAGATGGGTTATGCAAGTGTTGTGAGCTTTGCATGGTGGAAGTTATTAAGAAAACCTTGTAGAGTATCACCTTGTCCAAAAGTTTCATGTATATTCTCCAAAAACCCCACCTTTGTCATAACATTTTGTTGAACCCACATGACCACCTCACAGGCCTAGAAGAAATGCTCAAAATTATTTCTGCAGCATTTCCTTTGGAACAGTAATTGAGTTGTGTTAATAAACTTAACTTAGGAAGACCTCTGCAAGCTCCCTGGTGTCATGAGACCACTGGCGTATGGCACTGATCTTGAATCAGCACCTCCCTTGTGTCAGAAGGAGCTGCAAAGCCTATATTCAGAGGAGAGAAAGGACTAGTCACAGTTCTCATAATTTATCAATCACTAGTGTTGTCTTTGTTTTTCATGGTCATTCAGTGTTTCTCTGAAAAGTATCCAAAGCCAGAAAACTATTTTCCAACATTAATAAAGAGCTTATGTATAATAACGGATATTCTATTTTTTTGAGAAAATGTGCAAGGAAACAATCAGGTTTTATGCTTTGAAATGATCGGTTTAAGCAATACAGTCCCGTTGTTTAAAACAATACAATCATAGTTATTACATTACAGACAAAAATTACATTCACAAGGTCAAAATCAACACCAGATTGGCCAAATGCAGAATCACTTTTCAAGGCAGATCTGTGCCATGTGGCAATTACATGTCACAATGGTGATCAGGAAAGAGACACATCATGTTCATATTTCTGTAAAGCAATTGCTTGGACCTTTCACCGTGCAATTACTATTGCAGCTAATTCATTGCACATGTGATGAGTACATATGATATGAAATGGAACCTACAATGGTCTTCCTTGGTATTGAATCAGGACAAATTTTAAATAATGTCATCTAAGAAATCTATGGAGGTTGTTTACCTGATTAAGGCAATCTGGACATTATTGTACAAAAAATGTTGGCCTGAATCCTCTGATGGAAATTATTCAGAGAGCTGCAAAGAATTACCATAGAAAGCTGTCCACATCGCCATTCCTTTTAAAAATGAACTGAAATAATGATTTGCATCTTGGAAGGATAGACTGCTGCAGTCCTGTCAAATGTTTAGTTTGCAAAATCCTTTGCATGAGTGAAGCTGACTTGGGCTTCAAAAAGTTGAACTCCAGAAAGCTTGGAGTACATCAAGTTGACAAACATGAATTACCTGATTGGAAATTAAACTTGGGAGCTCTCTCTCCAAATGTCTCTACATAATTGTACATATATAAATTACCTCTTACAGTGGATTTTTCCCCAACTTGGGAACAAACTGCAGAACATTTAGTCCCAATATTTTGTGCATTGGTCCAAAGGCTGTTTAGCAGAAAAAGAAAGGGCAGGAAGAGGGGAAAACTAAAAAAAAAAAAAAGAAAGGTAAAGAAAACTAGGGAGATTCTGTTATAGGACAATCAGAAATTAAGTGAAAAGAAATAAAAAGAAGAGAAGGCATGATCCAATCAGCCTCTGAGTTTCTATCATGAAAAACTTAGTTCAATACTTTCTCCCATGTTTAGCAGGGCATGGAGTTATCAATGCTGAAAAGCTACAAAATGCAGAGGCCAGGGTAATGTTGTTGTAGTAGTTGTTATTATTAGTATTATCATCATCATCATCATCATCATCATCATCATCATCATCATCATCATCATCATCATCATCGTTATTATTATTATTGTCATTGTCATTATTATTATTGTTACTGTTGTTGTTGTTGTTGCTGCTGCTATTATTATTACCACATTATTGCAATATTATTATTGCAATATTATTATTGTTGTTGTTACTGTTGTTATTGTTATTATTACAATATTATTATTATTTAATGTAATAATTCCATCTTCAGTTTCTCAACCTTGTTAACCTTGAGATTTATGGACTTTAACTCCCAGAATTCCCCAGCCAGCATTTTGGCTGGAGAATTTTGGGAATTGAAGCTCACACAACTTGACAAGGTTATGAAACACAGGGTTAAGGACTGACCTCCAGCTAGCAACTGTTTATAAAAGCAAGACTACATGAGTAGAAAGAAAAAAAAGTAGTTTATTTCTCCAGTTCTGTAATGAAGATTGGGGTTTTTTTTTCAAGATAGTTGTACTACATAATTATTATCCGTAATATAGAATAGTTTCTGGATCACTGGAAAAGGACAGGGGAGCAAAAGTTCTGGACATATTGAAATATTTTATGGCAATTTGCGAGTGATATTAAATGGCATAATAATATATGGAAAAGAGAAGACACAGTGATATTTTTATTAGGATGTCAGAGACTTTACAAACTAACTGCAAGCTTTATAACCAGTCAGAGAGTCAAAAACCAGGGAGAGGGCAGACAGTCTAGAGATAAAGGAGGAAAATGTGTCTGATTTTAGAGCTTTTTTGCATCAATTTTTTATGGGAATGATATCGCTGCAAATATGAAAGGAGAATTGTACAAAGGGATTAAACATTCTGTGGAGTCATTGAGATTTTTTTGACAATCCTCCTTTCTCCATACACATCCGTGGTGAAATTAATGGTTTTAGGTTCTAAAGCCATTGTTATTTCATGTGTCTTAGTTTCCAGCATCTTTTTATAGAAAGAGAAATTTATTTGTAATGCTACAGGTCAATTAATAAAGTGAGGGAAAAGATGGAAACATCTGACGGGTTTTAGAGGCCAAAGATAAATAATTATTGGACGAGAAAGAAACAGTGAGGGATATTGAATAGATAATCTTAGATTGAGTACCTGCATTTCTAGACTTTGAAGAAACAGGATTAAAAGAGTACTGACACCCTTGAACTAGGGGTTGGAGAAGAACTCTTAAGAATACCATGGACAACCAAAAAAACAAACCATTGGATCATTGAACAAATCAACCCAGAGTTCTCACTCAAGGCAAACATGATCAGGCTCAAATTATCCTACCTCAAGCACTTTCTGTAAAATCCTAGCTCTCTGGAAAAAGCTCTAATGCTGGGAAAGGTGGAAAGAAAAAGAAGAAGAGGATAACTAGCAGCAAAATGGCTAGGCTCAGTTACGGTACAACAGCAGTGTGTGCACTGTTGGATGTAGTGAAACACCAATTTAGGGACAGATGGTGATGATGATGATGATGATGATGATGATGATGATGATGATGATGATGATGATGATGATGATGATGAAGAAGAAGAAATAATACCAATAGTAATAGTCACCCTGAGTGCAATTCCAAAACATGTAGACCACCATTTAAACATCATTGATACCGACCAAATCATTATTATCATCTCTAACCCTAACTGGCAAAAATCACAAAGTATAAGGACCTGCAAACAGAAGTAGAATGACTGTGGCAAACAAAAGCAAAGATAGTATCAATAGTAACAGGTGCTTTGGGTGCAAATCCTAAAACAGCTGGAATACTACTTGAACACCACTGGGATTGACAAAATCACCATCAGTTAATTGCAACAATGTGGAACTAAATTCCATCATGATAGACCAAGCCTAGAACCTATGTAACTATACCCTGCTGAAGGAAAGTCCAATAGCTTATGAATTGTGTATCTGTGCACAGGAAGAAAGATGGAAGGCAGTAAGAAATTAATAGTGTCTTGGCCCAAAGGTGCTTTTTCAAGAGGCAACTGGACTTCCTTGTTTTTCTCTGAAGACTTTTTGCTTCTCATCCAAGAAGTTTCTTCAGTTCTGAGCTGAAGAGGCTTCTTGGATGAGAAGCAAAACATTTTCAAAGAAAAACAAGAAAGTCCAGTTGCCTCTTGAAAAAGAACCTTGGAGCAACCATGACCTGGATGACTGGGAATTTCCATAGACATTGAATAATCTCTTACACAAAATGCAAGACAGGGGAACATAGTGTAAATGTTTAAATCCCTGTCTACACCTCATTCCCTCCTTGTGATCAGTAAAGAATGAGATGCTGAAGATGTAGTGATTGTAGATAAAGATGTAGTAAAGAATGAGATGCTGAAGATGTAGTGATTCAACAATATCTGTTAATTTGATCTTTTTCCCCTCTTTTAAATTAAAAGTAGGTAAATGCCTTATTGTGGATCCCATTTTTGTTTGCCACAAATATATGAAGATACTTTCCACTGATTGAAATATTGTGTCAGAAGTCAAATTCAACTTTTCAGAGAAACCTTTAGAACACGGGTCAAACTCGTGGTGTCATGTTACAGTCACGTGACATTTGTGGAGCTGGGGTGGGCGTGGCCTGGACATGATACTTCTAGCCCATGGGATGCCAGTTTGACACCCCTGCTTTACAACATTTGCTTTACTTTGACTGACACCCAACTTCACGGTTCCAACATGTATTTTTCCCAAGGGAAGATACCTTTCAACAGATACTGGACCTGAGACCTCAAATAAAGCAGGTTTAGCATATAATGTAACTCAATTTTCAGAAGTTGTTCTGATTACAGGTATTTTTGGAACAATTTGGAGCAACCATCCAAATACACTTGCAACATCTGTTGAAAGCATGTTGCTACAAATGTAATTAGCCTAGTATTGCTCACACATGCATGTGATTGAAAACAGCAAAGAAAAGCAGTTGGGCACAGAGAGAACAAAGAATGAAAAACAACCATGATCACTTGCCTCCCCCCTCCCTACAAGATACATTGCAGAAAGTGCATAAATGAATGGGGTAATTTTTACACATACCTGAAGCATGAAACAAGGAGAAAGTTGTAAGGAAACTCTCCAGCTATAGAAGTCAGCATTGAGTGATACAAATGTAAAAAAAAAAAAAATCAGTATGCATTATAGCTGCATACTTTCTATTTATGGAATATAGGACTATATAGGAATATTCTTTATTGGCCAAGTGTGATTGGACACACAAGGAATTTGTCTCTGGTGCATAAGCTTTCAGTGTACATATAAACAAAAAAAGTGGTAAGTCATAAATCATAAGATAAAATCATAAATCATAAGATAGAAACAAGCGATAAACCATAAGATACCGATAGGAGAAGGTAGTAGGAAAAATGAGAAGATTGAGAAGATGGGACGGATAATAGCAGTACAGTCCTACTACATGATTAGATATTCTTAGGCATAAGACAGTGCTGTGGAAATTAGGTGTTTAGCAGAGTGATGGCACAGAGTGATGGCAACAAAACTATCTTTGTTGTTTGTCTAGCTGTTTTGTCCTATAGTGGCATCCTGAGGGGAGAAGTTGAAACAGCTTATGTCCAAGATGTAAGGGGTCTTAGATATTTTCTCAGCCCTCTTTCTGACTTTTGCAGTATACAGATCCTCAATGTAGGCTGGTTGCAATTGTTTTTCCTGCAGTCCTAAATATCCATTGAAATCTGTACCTTCCTGTTTAGTTGCTGGGCAATTATAGCAGTACAAATGACAGACTCAATAACTCTTCTGTGGAATTTTTATATTTAATAAATTTTTGTCTACCACTATGGAATAAAATTATTTAAATCTCATGCCACTAACTAAATTTGATGCATTATAAGTGAATCTCTATAATGTGCATGTTATAAATGTTTCTTTTTAATTGCAAGGTGATTGGACAATTTACTCTTTATTTGTGTGGTTGCTAGGAATTGAAAACAATTTGATGACAAATAATCAAAAATACATATTTTAGTTCAAATGACAGATGGTGTTTGCTTCTTTGTTCTAAGCTTGTGCAATATACATCATTTCAGCTTGTTTGGGCTACTTTTACATAGCACAATTTAAATATTTAGAAATCAATGAATTTCTTGACTGTCATGATGCACTGCTCTTAGGTTGTATGAATAGCACTGGATTGGTCAAAAACCACCAATATCTTTCACTTTTTACTTATTTTAAATTTCTTTGGGATCTGGGAATACAAGGTAGTAAGAGTCATACAAAGAAGACAAATATAGTAGTCCTAGACTTTCAATCATAATTGAAGCCAACATTTATTGCTAAGCAAGACAGTTAAGTGATTTTTTCTCTATTTTATGACTTTCTTGCCACAGTTGTTAAGTGAATTGTTGCAGTTGTTAAGCTAGTGACATGCTTGTTACTAGCCATGGCTCTCTGTTGACTTTGCTTGACAGAAGATCACAAAAGATATATATATATATATAAAATAGCAATAACACTTGGACTTATATGCCGCTTCATGGTGCTTTACAGCCCTTTCTAAGTGGTTTACAGAGTCAGCATATTCCCCCCAACAATCTTGGTCCTTATTTTACCGACCTCAGAAGGGGGGAAGCTGAGTCAATCTTGTACCAGTCAGGATCGAACTGCTGGCAGTTGGGAAAATTAGCCTGCAATACTGCATTCTAACCACTGCACCACCAACAGCAATGTATGCTGTTAATTTGCTTTGTACAATAATAAGAATTTGAGAAACTGGGGATAGTGTGTAAATGTTTTTGTTCTATTTTGAACTGACAAGGTACATCTGTCAATGAATAGACGCTACCTATAGCTCATGGATGTTCAACTTTGTACCATCTGAGAACTAAGCTTGGTATTTGAATAATGTACTTTACTCAAGGCAGAACTAGAGTCCTAAAACTTACACATCAGATTAACTTTTGGAAGAACTCCAGAAATCATTGGCCAAAATATCTGTACCCTATTTGCTCACCTATTACTTTAATGCTTACTTCCAAATATTTTAGTCTGATCTGTGAACAGTCAAATCCTTATTGGATTTGATTGATCCCCAAATCTACAGCCAAGTGGCCTGTTTTGGAAAGATTATGGATTTTTTGAAATTGAAAATCCAGTCAAGGGAGAAGAATGCATCAATCTGCTCATGTCTCAAGACTGCCAGAAACCAGTCAGGGCATCTGCAAAACATAATTGCACAAATCAATATAAGGAAACATTGGAAAAAGTATAGGAAAATATTCAGTGTTTTACATTCTAATCACAAGGCTTGGGTCATCAAAGTTCTTCCAATTATTGTAATTTTATGAAGAAATGAATTTTGGGTAAATAATGCTTCCTCCAGTTTGTTCTCCTCCTTGTTAATTCTTTCTCAACTAAGCAAGAATGTTTGAAAACATTTTGTTAACATTTCATTGATTTGTACTTTTGTTTCCCTGTCAGAATAACGACCCTTTATATAGACCGTTATTCTATCTGTCAGGCCCACCAGATAATCCCTTTGGTGCCACACAAGCTTTTCCTCTACTCTTGGAGCTATATACAGGTAGTTGTCGACTTACGACCACAGTTGACCCCAAAATTTCTGTTGCTAAGTGAAATATTTGTTAAGTGAATTTTGCTTCATTTTTACAACCTTTTTTTAAAAAAACATTTTTTTAAGTGGATCATTGCAGTTGTTAAGACAGTAACATGTTTATTAAGTGAATCTGGCTTCTCCATTGACTTTGTTTGTCAGAAGGTCATAAAAGGTGATCACATGACCCTGGGACACTGCGACCATCATAAATATGAAGCAATTGCCAAGCATCTGAATTTTGATCACCTGACCTTGGGGATGCCTCAATGGTGTGAAAAATGGTCATAAGTCACTTTTTTGAGTGCAGTTGTAACTTCAAACGGTCACTAAATGAACTGTTGCAAGTCAAGGACTACCTGTATATCTGTAATATCACTGGATTGTGGAAATTGGCAGAGCAATAACTGGTCTATCCTTCTTTTCTCCTTTGTCCAAAAGGCAAGGAACGGAAATGGGACAGATGGAGAAAGATTGGAAAGCTACTGAAGAATTTAGAAACCAGTGGATAAAAATTCCGTCTAGGACAAGATGAGGTAGAAAAGGAAATGTGAAGAATCAATAAAGTATATAACTGTATATCCAAAAAGCAGAAGGAATTTAAGAGTAATCTATGGAAAAAGTGCATAAGATTTTTCTCAAGTCATTGATCTGTGTTTCATTCTACATGCCAGCCATATTGAATGTTTTGGGGTAGAGCATCAGCAATGAGTTTGAAGGAACACATCTTTCCCAAAATATTTATATAAATTTATATATTTATATACTGCTTCTTATTAGCAAACAAATGTTAATGTTGCACTGGTCAAAGTATAACATTTCCCCTTTTAATGCATCAGCTACATATATTTTATCTTTTTCAAGAGATAAATGTCCCAGAGACATTTGATAATTAGCCTGTGTTTTAAAATTTAATACAATGCATAAAATGCACTTCTGACTAATGAGCGATCTATGTCTCCTATCCCCTTTGTAATATGATGATCAAGCTCTTAATTAATATTTTCCTGTCATCTACCACACTTTTTTGTGTGTGTATATATTAGGTAGCTCGTTGGATCTAGGCAAGGCAAGTGTTGGCTGCAGAGTTGGATGACAGAGGGCCTTGACTTTTCTTTATGACATGCCTTATTTTCTTTAAAATCTTTTCATTTCAATATTTTACATGTTAATGAATAGTATAGCTTCTTTTTTCTTCTTTCATTCTCTGGCATTCAGTGGCTTAGTTTCCATAGCACACAAAAGCCCAGATGGTACTGAGTCATAGGAAATGCAAAAGCACCTAGTAAGTGACAATATCCTACACCTGTCCTTGACTGCTCTTGTTTTACACTCCATCAAGTACCCATTTATTTTATGGGATTTTTTTCCCCTCCCATTATTTACATCATCTCCACAGCACAATCTGAACACCTGTACTCTTCTTTGTCCTATCAGGAACTTGAAGATGGATGAGAAGCATCATTCCTCTTTCCAGCATAAAATGGTGTGACTGATGATGTGGTCTACTAATGAGTTTGAGCTTCTATTATTTCATAAGACTGCCAGCATGCTCGGGCAAAATATGCTTGATGAAGGTATGGTTTTATAGAATCTGACACTTCATTCTATATCATGAAAAAGAGAACGGCAGTTCCTCTTGTAATCACTGTCTCTGCAATTTGCATAGAAATTGTGAGAGACACCTCTGTTTTTTTAAACGTACATCAGCCATAGGTAATCACTGTTATTCATTTCAAAATAGAAGATCCCTTGCTTAGACCAGGTTAGGAAAACTGCATGAATATGCATGAACACATTGCTTAATGAATCCCAGTCTAGTTCTGGATGATAGCAACTAATTTGTTCCAACAGCTATTCTGATTCAACTTGCAGGAAATGTTACATCCACAGACTCCAAATCAACAGGCATGGAGAAAAAGATTTCCTCTCCAAACCCCCCCTCCACCCCTCAGATATGACAGGATTATTACTCTCAGATTTTCAAAATAGTATGGCCAATTGAGGTGTCAAGTTAAGGTCTGAAAAAAATATACATCTGTTCAATCCCCAATTGGCATGATTACTGAGAACCAAAGTCCTTGCTGTATAAGTCACAGGGCTTCAGAGTAGAAATTTACTGTGGGACATGGTAACTTTTTGTTTTTATTTGCTTCAATGGCTAATGCACATGCCGAGAAAAAGTCATGAGACAGAGTTCATTAAAAATAATAATTTTACTTCTTTTTAGTGAATATTAAAACATCTTAAGAGATCCCAAAAAAGTGAAATAAAGTACAATGCAGTAATTAGCAAGTTCTGATACCCCATACCAATTTATACTGATTTAGTCTTATGTTTCAAATGAATTCCACAATAATATATGTGTGCTTTAGAGTGAAACTGAGCAGGAGACGTTGAAGGTAGATGTTAAATTATGTCTCTTGTGGCCTCTCCCTGCCTGAAGTTTCATGTACTATACTTACCTATAGCATATATGTTAAATATGCATTGAAGAGAATTTAAGAGCATTTTCTGTTAAATTTTCATGCAGAAGTAACTATGAAATGCATTTTCAGAGTATTTGCCACAATATGCAGTAAGGTCTGTGGTCTGGGGGTGGGCATATCATGTCATCACAGGAGGTTTTCAAAGGCTTGAAGAAATCTTATGATTGAAATCTTGATTTAAGTCTTGGAGTTCCGTGGCCATGATGTGTGGCCACAAAATGTATTTAAAGGGGACCCGTGGTGAAGAAAAAGTTGAGAACCATGCAGTAAGGAATATGCCCAAAGTCTGTTTCAGTTCTTGAAAGTTTGCCTTGAATCAGCTTAATGTCCTGAAGAACATCTACCTGAGTTTGTTATCTGTGTTTGATACCGAAATGAGAGCTTTGTCTATTAATATCTTATCAGCAAATTACCTAGAAGCTACATAAGCCTGCTTTAGCTTTTCTTTTCCTGGAAAGCTAGCTGGGAAATGCAAGATTATTGATGGACCACCTTATGTAACATAATCTACTATAGAAAGGGATGGCAGATCATGTGTTTCACATGTAGAAGATCCTAGGTCCAAATCCCAGCATCTCTAAGAAAAGCTATTTTTTAAAAAAATATATGCAAAAATACCTTGGTTTATTGCTAGTAATCTGGGTCTACAATATGACTTGACGACCTAATGTTTGACTCAGTTTATGTCACATTCCTATTCTTATGTTTAGAGATGCTCTTCAGCTCCTTTCCCTCTGGATGCCTTAAGAATAGTTTTCCAGTCTTTGGTGAATTACATAAATATGAAATACTTCTTTGAATGTGTATAAGTAGTCCTTGACTTACAATCACAATTGAGCCCCAAATTTATGCTGTTAAGTGGAGACATTTGTTAAGTGAGCTTTGTCCCATTTTACAACCTCTCTTGCCACAGTTGTTAAGTGAATTGCTGCAGTTGATAAATTAGTAACCTAGTTGTTAAGTGATTTTGCTCACCAAAAGTTTGCAAAAGATGATCACATGACCTTGGGATACAGGAATGGTCATAAGTATGACCCATGGGGATGCTACAAGAGTCATAACTGTGAAAAATGGTCATAAGACACTTTTTCAGTGGTCTTGTAACTTTGAACAATCTCTCAATGAACTGGTGTAAATCAAGGACTACCTGTGTTGCAATGCAAGCAAGACTGGGATGTAATCAGAAAGCTCTTTTGACTATTTTAAGCTACATCGTTTGTAGTTTGTCCCTTGTTTTGAAATGTATAACAATGGAATAGATACTGTATCCTTCATTCAAAGGCTGAGAAAGGTTGATGACTTTTAAGTATTTCCATCAGTCTTGATGGCCTGCTAAATGTAGAGCATTCATTCAATACAATTTCACATATTTCTCTGTGACAACATATACTCAGCACTACTCAAAACCCAAACCTGCCCTCCCTTTCAAATTTTACAACAGTTAAAGAAAGCTCTCTAATAGAGACTTCTCACATGTAAATTTGGCTTTATCATATATGAAATGCTTTGATATATTTGTTCTAATTATAATGTGAGAAGCAAATTTCTGGATGCAGTCACAGAAATGCAGAGAGTAAAGAGAGAGAGAAGAGAAAATGCATCTGGATCATGTGATATATCTCTGGTGATTTATTGAAATTACTGGAGATTCCTGAATATCAGTTCATTAATAATTGGGGCCATATTTCGCATGCACACGCAATCCAAATTCTCCCCCTCAAAACTCAAATTGGAAGCACTTGGAACAACTCCTAGGTTGTTTTTCAGAAGTGTCTTTTCCGTAATTAGATCTGATTTTTATGGGAAAGCTCTATAGGGAATATTAATTTGCCATACAATTATGATCACATGCTATTCTATGATGCCTATTAATATTATTCTGGAACAAACACCATTTTCCCCTTTCATACGAAATTAAATCAACTTCATCGTGTGTGATTAAAAAAAGGAAGTCAACATTAACCTTGTCTTTAAATTATGTCATACTATTCAATTACTATTTATTATCTCTAGTAATTTTGCTTAAATTAACAATCAACTATCCTTTTGTAAAGTAGTTCCTCCCCATCTTTTTGCAGAGGTCATTAGTAAGCATGAGCTCCGGTGATGTGGTGGCCTAGAGGTGGAGTCTCGCCTCATAATCAGGAGGCTGTGAGTTCGATCCTAGGTAGAGGCAGATATTTCTCTCTCTGGGCACATTAAAGATATACCTGCTGAATAAAACTCCACATTGGTGACAGGAAGGGCATCTGGCCAGTAAACAGTCAGCTCCATCCAGTTGCCCAGACTCCATCCTGCAAGGGATTATGGAGTCGTTAAAAGAGGAGGATGATTAGTAAGCATGAGCTCATTCCAGGAAAACAAGACAGTATGGGAAAGAAATCTAACATTGTCTCACCTTGAATCTCTTTAATATAAGAGGAAAGGAAGGAAAATATTGTTGGGCTTTCAAAATTCTGTTACTATAACAGAATTTTATTCTGCCGATAAAATAAGATTGCAGTATGTATTTTTTTCTGGTAGTATTTGCAACTGATCTGGCCTATTTCAAAGGGATGGCATCCAGCCTTTTTCTTCACTTTTTGTATTGAGAGTTGAAAATGTTAGAACAACCACTGTGTGAGAAGCACAACCAAACTGCAACTTGAAGCAACTGAAGTGGTGTTGTGAAGGGAGCATGCATCCCAAGGGATGCAAAAGCAAGTAAGTAAATCTCTAGAGACAAAAGCTTACTTGAATGGAAAGCTACCTGTTTCAGAGGAAACTCACACAGCTAACTTTAGACAAGCAAAACTGATCATTGACTCAACTACTGAAAATTTATACAACCTCCTCAATGGGGATACAGAGTGGAACTGATGTCACATTAATGAGAATCATAGAGATTTTTCTGAAATTGCCCGATGCTATGGTAATAATTTTTACTTTTTTATCATACTGCCTGAATAAGTTTTATAAAGGTCACTTTGACTATTTAACATTGTGGATTGATTCTGCATCTCACTTCTAGCATCTTCTAGATTCTGTATCTCACTTCTTCAGGCCAGTTGTCCAGGAAAAACTGTTATGAAACTGATTTAGTTTGGAGTTTGCCATCTTTGATTTGATCGGGTTTCTTTGTGGTATTTTAAAAGTTGAATAAATTCTATGTTCAGATAAAACTAAGGTAAAAGATTATGGAAATGAGAATATTCATTTTCCTTAATAAGGTAAGGAGGATAGACAATCCTTTTCCAGTGTAGCATTATGAGGAACTGCAGGACTATATTATACTGGACACTAATCTTCAAACAAAACCAATACAAATACAAGTTAGCTGCTGTTAAATTTGAAAAGAGATGATGCTGTATAGCTTCTTTGCAAATAATCAATTGAATGTCAGCTATCATCAAAACATAGTACAAAATGCCATCAGAATGCCGACTCTCTGGAGCTATACAATTACTAGCTGGCAATAACATGAATAGGAAAAAAAACATTTTCCACATTTTGGCAGTTTTTAATTATCTTCTGCAAAATGTTACACAGATAAACCCATTTAAGTACTTTCTAAGCCACAGGAAGAATATTTTGCTTAAAAAGAAGGAGGCAATTCTGGCTCGCTCCCTCTTTTCAAATGTGTGTCTCTGTGTATGTATATATGTATACATCTATGTATGTTATAGAATTACTAATTTGCATGAGTGAATTATATACACACACAAACCCTTTGGGGAATTTATGAATTTCAGGACATATTTAGAACCCCAAATAAATAAACTTCCAGAGAAGAAAAGATGAACTTAAGATAGCTGCAAAACTGAGCCAATGACGATGGAGGAATGAAGGGCTATTTGAGTAGACCAGCTCTTTGTAATTCTTTTCTGGATAAGGAGAGATCTTGAGATTGCTCACAAGTGTTTTTGACAGCTGCTTATTATAAGGAGATTACAAGACAGTGGTCTCTGATGGGTTTCAAGCTCTGGCAGGTGAGAGAATAGTTATCTTGCTCAAACCACAACTGGAGTCATTAAAGCAACACTGTTCACATATTTCCTTTTTCAATCACTTTTTGAGTTAGATTGTTAACTGCTTTTTATCTAGTAGGGACTTTGGATCAACAAGTTTCAAAACAATGGGTGAGTTTTCCTCAATCCTTAGTGAAAGAAGTTTTAAATACAAGCTTAAGGATTTTTTTTTTTAAAAATACACTGGTAACTCTGTACTTGACTGCTTCAAAATTCATCAAATTTGGTACTTGACACATTTTGACATGAAAATGTTCCGGTACTCGTTGTTTATTTGGCACTCAATGTGCTTCAGTAGGAAAAGAGGGATGGCCATGCAGAATGCACAAGAAGTTCACGATGCTGGGAAGATAGCTGACATAGAAAATGGGACATATAGGAAGTCCTTCCCTGTCGAAACAAAGGAACACATGGCAAGTCATGTGGTTTGTTTGGCACTCATCATTTTTAGTTCTTGTTACCTCCCAGAACCAATTAACAATGAGTCCCGAGGTACCATTGTATACAACAAAACAGAGACTAGTGATAAACAGGAAAAGGTTGATTAACAACCTTTTTGCAAGTCCTTTTAGCAGTTCCAAGAAGGTTCCACACCGATTTGCATTATTCAGGTGACCCTGGAGACACAGATAGGTTTCCATGTGCCTTCAAAGACTCTCAGAAAGTGTCCTAATGATCAGATACCTGCAAGGAATATAAATCCTTCCTTCCTCCACCATTCACTGAAGAAGCTTCTTGGACAAGAAGCAAAACGTCTTCAAAGAAGAACAAAGAAAGTCCAGTTGCCTTTTGAAAAAGCACGTTTGGGACAACCATGACCTGGATGTCTTAGAATCTCCATAGAAACTAGGATGAAGAATTAATGTATTTATTTTAGTTGTTTCACTTCATAAAAAATAGAATCCTAAATCATCAAACCAAACATTTGATTTGATTTGATTTATTAGATTTATATACCGCCCCATTCCAAGGACTCGGGGCGGTTTACACTTAAAAATTCTTTTAAAACCCTGTTTTAAAATTAACCCATAAAATTAACCCATAAAATTTATCCTAGGGATCAGTTTTATTTCCCCTATATATAAAAGCTGAATTCAGGAGGCTTGACCTCACAGTAGAGAAGGTCCTTCTATAACAGGGGGGCCAAACTCGTGGCCCATGGGTCAGATGCATCACACACTGGCCATGCCCACCCCTATTTTAGCGAAGGGGGGAAAGTCATAATACATCCATGATGACAATGTGACTCCACAAGTTTGACATTGCTGTTCTATAACTTCCCCTTTGTTCAGAAAAGAAGAAATGACTTTATTTCATATACTGGGAGGAAAGAAACTGCGGTACTCGGTAGCCTCTACAAGTTCTCACTTTGTCTCACAAGGACAAAACCAGTATCATGCCGTGAGTTGTGTCTTTTTGGGGCAAGGGAGGACAACATCACAGAAAAATATACAAAGTGGAATTTGCATTGTGATGTTTCAAGGCTACTTTTATCAGTCTAATTCCTTTGGCTTTCTATAGATGCCACAGGGGGCAGACAATAATGAGGAGCAAAGCAGCAGATGACTAACTAGAAGTCTCCAAGGAGCCTTTTAAGAGGCACTTATCTCATGCCTTTTTCTGTTGTTGATTTTCAGCAATTGGTATTTATAGAGATTTGCTGCCTTTAGATGTACCATAGCACCTAACAGCTGATGGAGCTTTTCTCCACTGATTTGGCTAAATGCCCTTTTAAAAACATAATAAGCTCATGGCCATCAACTTCTTCTGACAGCAGCCTCCTTACATTATGTGCTCCCCTTCTTTATCCATCTTGGACCTTTTTTTGTTAATCGATTCAGCTAAACAACACTTCTTTCTCGCACCAAAGAAAAACCAGAAGGAGAGAAGATGGGATTACCAGTTGCATTGTCTAGGACTGTTTTTGCATGCAACAAAAACCGTGTTGGCTAATTTTACTTCTGTTATGATATTTGGAAAATGGTCCACTTTGGTTAAATGTTAATTACAGTCAAAGACCAGTACAATTAAAAATATTCAAGGAATACCTAGTTAAAAATTCTATAATAAAATATTAAAAAATAACAATCTACGTTAAAATCATAATCTGGCATTCTATCTGTCAGTTGCATGTAAAGAAGAGCATGGACTAAGCTATAATATAATATTGGTCTTTAAATTGTGAAGGCCTACAGTCATTAGATACTAAAATGAAACAAGGTGATAATAGCAAAAGATTTAGTGCACTAATTGTGTAAAATAGCTATAATGGATTGTTCACCAGGTTCCAATGAATCTTTAGTGCTGCTGCATAGAATCTAGCTACCGTAATGTGACTATGATCCATTCGTCTTTAAAAAGCCACTGAAGATAAATGGTATTGGAATGGTCAGGATATTTATTAATTATCATGAAAATATTTTTTTTTTGAATGTATTTATAAAAAGAGCAGTGAAGAAAGAAGTGTCCAGAGGTTTCTACCTCTCCAGAATCACAGGGCCCAAGCCTTTCAACTAGTGGTATCGTATCCACCTTTGTGAAATCATCTGCAATTATACAGATATAGGAGCCTTCTCCAGATTTGGCATTGAATAGTGGATACAACGCTTAGTGTATTCTATGAAGGTTTTATTTATGTTATTGGAACATAAATGATAATATAAAACATCTTCTTTCACATAAAATCCAGAACCTAACTTCAAAACAAGGGCACAAAATTACAAATAATTATTTCTAGCAAGACCAATTGTAATACATTTTGCTCTGCTTTCTTTACATCACAGAGCAAAATAAACGTAAGTATCGCTAAATTAAACACAGCTTATTTCTGAATAGGATTGCCAATGATCCCATTTATCCATTTATCAATGATCAAGTCCACTCACTATATGAGAGTTCCTTCCTGAGTAAGCATGCCCCTGGGAGTAATTCCTCATGTGCAAAATTTAATTGGTAATAGAAAGATATCTAAAGAAAGTAATTCCCAAACAAGCATAGATGTAAATCAACTAACTAAGTGGACCTCCTCCTAATAATGAAAACAAAATGGTGGAGGAGGATGACATTCTGAAGAAACACAAAAAAAAATGAGTAACAGTAAGATGTAGTTTTGAACCTGACTTTTAGGAAATACAATTTAGTTATTAATTTAGTAATTCAAACAAGAACAAAGGGCAGAATGGGATCAATCAGCTAATATCATACAGCAGGACTTTGCCGGAAGATTTGAACAAGTTAATAAAAAATAAATATGGGATATAAATAATTAAATAAGCTACAAGAACTGTTGTCTCAGGTTTCTGTGGTTAATAAGTCTGTTTAACAATGCATATGATCCTGCTATGAAAAATGAGTTTTATATTAGAAAAATATACAAAGACATTTCAGAACAGAAAAAATATTTCAGAATAAAGGAATTAGAGAAATATAGAAAAGACTGATTTAATTGGATATCTTATCACAAAATATAGTGACAAACTGCTGGATTTAAAACTTTCAGATAATGATGTGGAATGCACACATAGAGACTTCTAGAGATTTAATAATAATATTTTAATAATGTTTGTGTGACTCAAGATTGCAAACAGTTTGTGGTCTGAAAAGGGTATATTAAGATAGGGATAAAGTATTATTTTTTAAAGATATTAATCTGGCCATGTTACAAAGAAGGAAAACGATGAAGATTATCAAATATAGTGTAAATGGGGATTTCCTTTCCAGCTAATTTTACTTCATCCACAAGGAAGAGATACTATTTCTGGGCTTCAAGAGACAAATAAAGTCCTAACAATAATGCCTTAGCAATAGCACTTAGACTTATATACCACTTCACAGTGCTTTACAGCCCTCTCTAAGCAGTTTACAGAGACAGCATATTGCCCCCAACAATCTGAGTCCTCATTTTACTGACCTCAGAAGGATGGAAGGCTGAGTCAACCTTGAGCCAGTCAAGATCAAACTCCTGGAATGAACAGTGAGTTAGCCCTACAGGCAGTGGTGGGATTCAGCCAGTTCGGGCCGGTTTGAGTGAACTGGTTGTAAACATTCTGGCTCAACCCTACTTATTGGCCTCACACGCCTTGGCTGGTGCCTTAGAGTCGCACCACGGCATAGCTGCAGCTGCTCTTTGGCTCCCTTGCCTTGGCCACATGGCTGACTCAGGCTGCTCCCAACCATTTCAATAGCAGAACAGGTAAGCAGAGCCGGATGCCCCCTCAGGGAAGCAAGGCTGGGAAGGGTGGTTGACCTGCACCCAACCCTATCTGATCACAGTGGCCTCACCCTGCAGCAGGCCCCATAGGCCTGTGCCAGCCTCCTGCACGGGCGGCCGCAGCCTACCCCCATCCAATTGCAGTGGCCTTGCCCTGCAGCCAGCCCCATAGGACTGCACCCTCCTCCTGCCCTGATTGCCGTGGCCTCGCCCTGCAGCTGGCCCCTTAGACCTGTACCTTCCCCCCTCCCTCTGGAACGGCAACAGCAGCAGCTCCCCTTCTCCCAGAAACACTATAAAGCCTCTGCAACCTCATGTTGTGCTACCCGGCTGCCTTGGGAGTGAGGGGGAATAAAGAGGCCATCCAGTAGCCCGAAGCATTGCTTGCTTTGCTATCCCACCTCCACTCTTTCAAGTTTCACTGCATTTTCTCTTGCCGCACGGCCCTTCCAATCTTTGAGACTGCAGCATCTCCCTAAATGAGAAAGCTGGCTGCCAGATGAGAGGAGCTGAGAAAAGGCAGTGAGGGCAGGAGAACAAAGCAAGCAAGTGAACCTTTGCCTGCCAGCTGGCCTCCTTATTACCCCTCACTCCTGAGGTAGCCATCTGAAACAGCAGTGGCAGCACACAAGGCTGCCTTTTCTCTTGCCGCACAATCTTTAGGGAGCCGCAGTCTCAAAGGTAATGGTGCTATGGCAGCAAGGGGGCGGCAGCTCAGGCAGCCCAAAGTGGTGGTAGCGATGGCTGAAGGCTTAGTGTGCAGGAGCAAAGTGCAACTTGTCTTTGCGCTGTTCATTCTGCCTATTTGCGCCAGCTGGTGGTGCCCAAGGCAGCCCTTGGTTCCCGCCACTTCGGCTTGGAGTTGGAAGCCATGGCTGGGGTCAGTCCTAGCTTTGTTATCCATTGCAGCTAGGAATCTCAAATAAAGCTGAGAATGAATGCTTGTGCTATCCAGGTACTAGATAGGCAGGCACAGCCCCCCCTGCAAACTCCATTGTCTACCCGGCTGAAGTTTCACATGCTGAGGCACCAGGACTCCTGATGACAGGATGGGGTCCTTCAGGCACTTAGCTTAGCCACCTGTTAGCTCCAGCCCCTCCCTCCGCCTCAGCGAGGTGTGCAAAACTTTGGCTGGGCTCCTCGAGAGACGAAGTTTGCAGGGGTCCAGCACCAGAGCCACAATACAAACATTCTCGGCTTCGAGATTCTTAGTTGTAATAGACAGCAAAGATAGGTTCGTCCCCCTGTACCAATCCAGCAGACAAAACAGGAAAAGGGAGAGAGAGAAACAGTCCCATTGCCAAGGTACATGCGGGTTGCAGTGGGGCAGAAATTCCTACTTCAGCCTCCTGGTGCAGTGCAAGTCTTTGGGTGAAGGCTGAAGGGAGCTTGAGCATCAGGTTGAGGGAAGGATGGAGGCAGTGTTTGTTTCTACATGGAGCTGGTGGCAAGAAAAAGGGCCAGATGCCCCTGCTGTCAGCGTTCCATCTAAGTCCCAATAAATCACTCAGCACTCAGGAGTTTATCTAAGTAAGAGTTTATTAAAGAAACCATGTTGGCACATCTGGGAAA
>JANHFL010009784.1:213416-224803 GCA_032468155.1 Oxyrhabdium leporinum | reverse complement strand
CTAACCATCATCTCTTAACCGCCTTAAAGTTTTAATTATTCGTTTCTTAGCTTGTCTCCCATATTCCTCTCTTGGATTTTTATTTCTATCTGCTTCCACATCTTGATTATCCATTTTAAGCTTTTCTCTCTTCTCTATCTTTTTCCATTGTCTAGCTTGCAGGATATCTACTCTTGCCCCTCTGTCTCTCCTGTAAGAATCTTTTTGTTTCCCCAGTTTCTTTTTTATTTTCCTTGAAGTACTCTCCCTTTGGCTTTTATCATCAATCCCACTTATTTGAATTTTTATCTCCCTTTTTCCCTCTTGTTCCATTTGTTTTGCCTGTCTGGTTTTCTCATCTCCTCTTTCAGTTAACTCCTCCTCTTCCTGGGTGTCTTGAAAGGTCAGTGTCTCTTGTATTGTATTTCCCAGATCTTCATCTATAGTCTCCAATCATCTCAAGATTTCCTGACAATGTCTTGCCCATGCCTCTCTTGCATTTTGAATTGTTAATGCCATATCTTCCCAAATTCTACTCCATTCTTCTTGATGAAACATCTTATTAAGTTTTGTAGGGTCCCTCTTTTATACAGTTCTCCAAGTATTTTCCTTATATCTTTACATTCCAAGTTTAGTTTGTTGCTCCTCTGGCGAGCTTCTTATATTTTCAAGCACCTCTTTAAATCCCTTTATCGTTCCAATCTTGTATTATAATTCTCAGGGGTCTTTTCAGCAATATTCCCTTCTATACTGTCACCTTCAGCAAGCAAGGTCTCAGCAATGTGTTATTTTTCCTTTTGTCAGCAGGTGGAACTCTTTCATTAAATTCCAGTATTAGTCTTTTCCAAGTTCCCGATCTTTAATTTTTAGACTTTAAAAAATAACATCAGCTTTAAATAAATAGACCAGTTAATGCCCAACACACACTTATCCAGCTTAAACTCCAGCTTTCCTTGTTTTAACAAATTTCTGTCTTTTATGTCTTTATTTTTCCAGTGTGCCAAAATCACAGCTAATTCAAAAATTGTGGCTCCTTTTACAAATTCTTTTGGAGTTTCAAATGAGATAAAATGTTCATTCTTTCCCAGTTCCAAACACTGTTCACCTACTTTGCTCCAGCAAAGTCATAGGTGTTCCAGTTGTCTATGAGTTCATGGCGGCCATTTTGGCTGCTGCTGTTCCTTGTCTTCAGATGAGGGGAATTTTCCTAGTTAGGGAGGAGAGATACGGCTCTCCTCGACCTGCCAGGTGCTCCCCTTTACTTCACCACCCCTACAGGTTGGCTAGGGCTCCTTTTGGAGCCCTCCGACAAGGAAAGCTCGGGGAAGGGCCGTGGAGCTTGTAGTCCTTGCTCCCGATGCCACCAGAAGTGCAACCGGAAGTCCTAGATTTTCTCTTTAACCCACAAACACATTCAGAGTCATGCTCATGAGATGAGTGACTATAGATATCAAATAAGTAGGGAATAAAATTATGCATTATGAATACAGTTCAATAATATAATTTTAATGATAAAAAGAGTCTCAATAATAGAATAGAATAACAGAGTTGGAAGGGATCTTGGAGGTCTTCTAGTTCAAGCCCCTGCTTAGGCAGGAAAACCCTACACCACTTCAGGCAAATGATTAACCAATCTCTTCTTTAAAATTTCCAATGTTGGAGCATTCACAACCTCTGGAGGTAAGCTGTTCCACTGGTTAATTGTTCTAACTGTCAGGAAATTTCTCCTTAGTTCTAAGTTGCTTCTCTCCCTTCCAGCCATTGCTTCTTGTCCTGCACTCAGGTGCTTTGGAGAATAGCTTGACTCCCTCTTCTTTTCATCAAAAGGACTAAGGGTGACATGATAGCAGTGTTCCAATATCTCAGAATCAGAAGAGTTATTTCCTTTCCTCTGAGAAATGCCATACAGTATCCTAGCCATCCTCCAAAACTGCTCTGGAGTTACAAGCTTCTTGAACAGGCTTAGTCACAGACTGGTGAAAATCCCTTCATGCAAATGAAACTCTACTTTGGAATCCACCCTTTGAAATCCTCTTTAGTAGATCTTAATGCACTTTAGATTAAAAGGCTAAAACCTGAGCTGGTATATTCTGCATTATTCCACATGATTGTAGTGCACTAAGTTTACATTCAAGCCAGGATTTTCAGAGAGGTGCAATGTACATATTTTTTCCATAATTCCTCTCCCTTGAGTTAAGATGCTATTAATGAGCCTGATAAATAAATCCCTTCTATGGACTGGCTTCGATCAATATGCACCAAGGCAACTTTTATACAGTTTATGATTTATGCTATACAGCATGCTTAAATTAAGAGAGAATATTGGTGCAGAAATGAAAGACCTCTCCCTATCTTTGTGCATATGTACTATATTCTAGTGTATTCCAGACCTGCTTCTCTGATTTGATCTATATTAATATTTTATCTCTGAATCAATTCATTTATACGGTATGTGAAAACTTCAAAGTGAGCAGGAACCTATTCGCACAGATCAAAATGCTTCTGTATCTCTGGGGAAACTCTCAGTTGTCTTCTCCAAATTCTAAATCAGAAGCTTGCACTCTTTGACCAAAGAATGTATACAGAACTCACTGTAAATCCTGTATGGATGACAATCAGGGGTGGGCTTCAAATTTTTTAGCAACAGGTTCTGTGCCCTAATGACTGGCTGGGGGGGGGGCATACCTAGGTGGTCATGTGACTGAGTGGGTGTGGCCAAGTCGATGTCACTTCTTTGACCTAATGACCTACAAAAAGAAGATAAAGTTAGTTTATTATTTCATGCATTTAATACTTAAATAAGAATAAAAGTCGTACACAAAACAATAAAAAAGGTACACAAATACTTACATAAGACAAATAAAAGTGTTATTTGTCTTTAAGGTATTCCCAAATCGATGGCTCATTGATGTGAGGATTTGCATTTTTTTTCACTTTTAGTCGAGCATCATCGGCTTTAGTCACCTAAGCTTTTTAGACTTTTCATTGGGTATTTTAAAGGGAATACAATAATATTTAATTTTACACATGTTAACAGCTGCTATAATTGTGTTTGCACAACAGTGGAAAAACAAAGAGATCCCCATAGATGAGAATGTAATAAAAAAATATTAGAATGTGCAGAAATGCATAGATTAACACTTAAAATTAAGGAGAACTTCCCTCTTCCTCCTCTCAGACAGGAAAGACAAACCCCACCGGACAGGAAATACAAAGCTTTCAGGAATAAAAACCATTCAAAGCATAACACAAAGCACACAAAATCTCACAGCCACAAACAATTTCAAAATATAAAAGCTATAGTTCTGTCACATAAAATTTGCTTGTAAGCAAACTCATAACATAAAATTTCCTACCAAGCAAATTCATAACATAAAACTTGCTAGCAAGCAAACTCACAAAATTAACTTTCAACACACACCATTGTAAATATTGATTTCTTTTTATATAGAAAAAAAGAGCAACTTATCCAAAATCAGGCAAAGCAGGCAGGCAGATTGAGTTGCTCACAGACTCACAGAGTCACAGCCCTATCTTTCTGTAATCTGCTACCTTAGCCTGCACTGAGAAATAGAAGCTTCCGTCCTAGGAGTCTGAGAAAGCAACAGTCCGGCTTCAGCTCTGCAACCTCTTCTTGTAGCACTGAGCTGAGGTCCTTGGCTTTTGAAATCCTTCCACGCCTCTTAGATTTCAAGAGTGCTAGGGGTTCAGCACCTGCAGAAGCTGCCGTTTCAAAACCCAAGCAGCTCAGTGCTACAAGGAGAAGAAGGCTGGGAAACCATCGGCAAAAGGCCTCTCCTTTCAGCTAGCAGGTATTCAGACGCTGAAGGTCCTGTGAGCGCGTTAAGTGGTTGGGACGATGGGCAGGCCTATCAGTGAGTGCAGGAAGGTGGGGAAGTGGCACAGGGAAGGCAGGGAAGAATGACAGGGCTGCGTGCCATGTGGAAGGGAGTAGGGAAGGCTGATGACTTGCAGGCTTACCCGTAGGCAGGTAGATCAGTTGAGCAGCAGGCAGGCAGGCAGGCAGGCAAGCTGCACACTGTGTGGTCAATGGCGCACAAGTGAGGACAACATGCTGCTATGCCAGGGAGGCGAGATAAGTAGGGGTGGGGCAGGCAAATGGGCAGGCGGGGTGAGTGGTGACCGGGCGGGCAGAGGCAGGGCCAGCCAGAGGTGAAATCTGCCTATTCGCTGAACTATTCAAAATTTCCACCACCGGCTACATTTCACCACTGCCTATAAGGAATCCAACTGCTTCTCTTTGCTTCTGAAACTGCAGCTGCCTAATGCAGTCGGAAATGGCAGGAGGTGGGGTGGGGTGGTGTGGGGTGTGGTGTGGTGATGCCAGCCAGGAGTGGGATTTGGGGATTTGCCAAACTGCAGAATCTTAGCTAGAGGATTGGCCAAACCCCCAGCAGCCCGCCCCTGATGTGAGAGTCAACTCTAAATTATTTATTACTTTGTACCCTGAGTGAAACCAATACTGCCAATTAGTGCCGTCAACTCTTTTCATTTCAGAAGGTACTTTTGTTTTTGTTTTTTTGGCAAATCTGGAAAGTGCAGGATTAAATAATAGACATTCATTGTCTTCATAGTACTGCTATTCAAATATTCTGTTCTGAAAACCTGATAAATCAGTGTTAACCTGTATCTCTAAAAACAATAAGTAGATATATGAACACTATGGTCACCGATAACATTAAATAATATGAAGGTATTAAATAAAGTGTCCATTAACCAAAAACCTCTTCCTTGCTCCTTCCATAATGTGTTCCCTCTAATTGTTTCTTCCAGAGTGTCATATACCTGACTGTCTCACTTCTCCCCTCCTAGGTTAGTCCTTCAATTCTTTTCATCTCTGTGTCACTCAAGCATCTTCATCCCCTTGAGCTAGATCTTCAAGTGCTTCTCAGCTTGTTTCCTTACATGTAAAACTTCCAACTCTTTCACAATTCAAATTAACTTGGTAGCCACTCATTGCTATGTGTTCTTTGCACAAAGTCTTTTTCCTTACATCTTGGTCATGAGTAATCTTTGTGCCAAGGCTCTCTACATCTTACTTCCATTATTTTTCCCAAATAATTTTATTAAAGATTATAATTATAATATTAAAAACTATTATAAATGAAAAGAATGGTAGAAAAACAGAAAGTTAAAAGGGAAAAATAGGAAAGATGTAAAGAATAGAAATAAAAAAAGAAAATTAAGAATATAGTAAAGAAAATCAATATATAAAGAAGTAGCTTACAACCTCCAGGATAAGTATAAGCAATTTTAGCAACTTTTCACCTCCTCTTAAATTACAACAAATTTCTTTCTACCATATCCCATTTCTTATTTATAAACAAACTCATAAAACATTGTCATTTCTGTCCTGGTATTAGCAAAAGTCCATGAAAGATTCCCCAAAATAACAATATATCTTTGGTAAACTTGATCCAATTATATTCCTTCTTTTTACTTCTAACAATCTTAATCTTTAATCCATTTAGCAATAGCAATAGCCCTTAGATTTATATACTGCTTCACAGTGCTTTACAGCCCTCTCTAACCAGTTTACAGAGTCAGCATATTGCCCCCAACAATTTGGGTCCTCATTTTACTGACCTTGGAAGGATGGAAGGATGAGTCAACCTTGAGCCTGGTGAGATTCGAACTGCCAAACTGCTGGTAATTGGCAGTCAGAAGTAGCCTGCAGTACTGCATTCTAACCACTGCACCACCACAGCTCCTATTAAATAAATGTTCTAGAAGTTGATTTCTTTTCATTTCTTCTTTGTTCTTATTCATAAGATTTTTCAAAGCTTTATTTTTTTTAAGTCAAATATAGAACAATTATCCAGTTCACTCTCTTGGTTTAGAAAATTTTGCACCAATGAAACTCTTAATCAAGTTTATGTGTTTTTGTCCATTAGTTGATTTTGTTAGTTTCCTCTAATGTCTAGCTTTTAAAATCCTATCTTATGTATATTAAAAAACAATAAAAACAAAAACATTATCCCATCTGGAGGATTATTTAAAATTAATTTTAAAGTCTTTTTCAGATCTATCTGGATCCTTATTCCATTTGTAGCTTTCTAAAATCAAATTTTTAATCAATCTTTTCCTGTTTATTTGTTTTTTAACTACAAGTTCTTAAGCTTGTAGTTAAATCTTTCTTTTGCTAAGGGTTGAAGGCAAACTCACCTGGTGCTTTCAAAATTGTTGAACCAAAAGTTTCTGGTAGCTGAACAGTAGTTAATAAGCAAATTCCAATGGTGATTACAAAAGCAAGTATGCAAACTTAGGGTCTTTTCAAATGTATTGTCCATGGTTTAAAAAAGATGAATATTTTCTTGTCTCTCAGTGCTCACTGGGGACCTCTATCCATCAGCCTCCTTGTAAACAACTCTCTGGAGTACTTGTAGGCAATTTCTCATCCTATCCTTGTCTGATGAGGTCATAGTTCTTATTCACCATGGTGTTGAACTCCACTTTTCATGGAGCCATCTTCAGTTCATTCTTCTTCTTCTGGAAGTCACCTATCCAATTAGTGTCAAATGCTCTTACTTTCTTAGTTTTCCTTTTCTTCTTGAAGTCTTATATATGTATCTAAGCTTTCTCTTTGCCATTTCCAAAATCACTTTCTTCCCTCAGCTGTAAGCTATAACCCTGATTCAGCAGTTCCTACAAAGAGAAATAACTTTCCTGTTCTTTCCCACCAACTATATCTCAAATTACTTGCCCATTTTAGAGAAATCAATATCCAGAACCATGAAACTTAAACCTTTCTTGACTTGTATCAACTTTACTGCAAAACACTGGATTGCACATTGATAATCCAGATGTAGGCATCTGTTTCAAACAACAATGATGCTAAAATGACAAAACATGTGTTGTGATATCTCAGTGCAAGTTCTTCCCATTTATACTTGTGTTCCAACATAGGACACAAGAACTTAAGAGGCAGAGTTTGTATTGTGCCATTGCTATATGTTTTATCATTTTTCCCTATCACACCTAAGAATCTGGACGTCTAGTATGGGATGTTTGGACTAAGAAAAATACTGTGCTTCTAATATTTCAAATTTAACTTCTTAAGATCTGAAACACTTCATAGTTTAAGGGCACTTTTATGAAAAGCTATTTATTTGTTTTATTTATTTATTTATCCATAGTGGCACAGTGGTTAGAATGTGGTATTGCAGGCTAACTCTGCCAACTGCCAGCAATTTGATCTTGACCAGCTCAAGGTTCACTCAACCTTCCAGCCTTCCAAAGTTGGTAAAATGAAGACTCAGATTGTTGGGGGCAATATGCTGACTCTGTAAACTACTTAGAGCACTATGAAGTGGTATATAAGTCTAAGTGCTATTGCTAAGTGCTACCTAATTTATATAGTTCTCTCACAAACAAATGACTGGGTGGCACACAACTCAGATCCCCAAACATCCAAAACATTCTTTGAATGAAGACTATCAGAATGAAGGGTCATTTGCTGTCCTTAAGAGCCATCTCTTGACAGAAAGATCCTGTTTTTCAAATGTGCCAAATAATATGAATGGGGAAAAAAGGAGAAAGACTGTATCTAAAATGCTTTGTGTATTAGAACAGACCTGACTAAAGTCCATTTGAAATGCCATTGACCCATTTTTCTCACAGGTTGGAATAGGATTCTCCTGCATGACCTTCAACCTATGAACCACACTTTCTCAGGAGCTGAATTGGCCCCCACTTTGTCAGCTTTAAGAAAATTCTCTTTTACCAGGCATTTCATATCAACATCATTTCAGTATTGATTTTAGTTTCCAGTACATGTTTATTTCTATTTTTGATATGTTTCTTTTGTTTTGTTAGCTGCCTTGACTATCTGCCAGAGTAGAAAAATGGGGCATAAATCTAATACATAAAATATCAATTATACAATGCAATTAAAAAGGCTCACTATCTAAGCCTTTTTTGGATTCCAGCATATTTTAAATGAAATAGTTTGCTATATTTATTTGCTTGCTCTGTTTATTAGTTTAATAGATTTCTAAAAATTGGTGCATAGGTACAAAGCAGATGGGGAGGGTTTTCCAGAAAGACAAAACATTTTATTTTGACAGAAGAAATAAGGATATTTCAAACTATAATTAATATTGAAAATATGTTTATACAAGCATAGGCTAACATATTGTGGTGAACTAATATGCACAATCTTATCATATTTTTCAAAGTGTGTTTTTGTTTCGGCTAAATATTTGGTTTTTAACTTCATTTGTTGCAGCATGCACCCACTGATTTGTCATTCATCATTGTAACCTACCAATTGTTTCTAAAATGCCAATACTGCTACACATCTTGTTGAGAACTGGGGGAACTCTGGGGACCTTGCTAATATCAGACTGGCATTTCTCAGGTTATATATCTAGTTTTCTCTATCCTCCTTAATGCTCCTGTCCAAGCTGTAATGAAATATGTCACTCTGCTTGTTCTTTATTAAGACTATAATTATACCAATTTTGATCTAACAGCTGCCTTCCTGTACACCTTTCCTATAAAGCAAGAGATTTCTTACTTAAAACATGGCATTGATGATACCACTTCCTGGCAGATATCTGTAATAAATTATGTGATTTGCAGGATAATTTGATAATCTGCATGATGTTGATTTTCTTAACCTTGCCTGTATGTGATTCTAGTGATGATGATGAGGTGGTGATGAGAGGATAATTACTGATTTCAAACGTAATAGCCGAGTCATTTTATTTATACTTGTTATTTGCTATGCCAAACCAACCAATTTAGCTCAGAGATGCATAGCCTCTCCAAATTGTAGTTTTTAATGCCAGAAAAATAAAGCTTATTAAATACACGAGAATATCATATTAGCTGTATATAATTAGTTAAATTGGACTCTACGCAATTTTTGTTGTAGTTTTGTTCTGGTATCACCTAAACAATCTTGCAGTTTACCACTTAGAAGCTAACTTTGTCCTTTAAACTAGTGAGTCTCTGGTACAGCTTACATAATGTGGGTAACCTTAAATAGATTAAGCTTGAAGATAATACCTACAAATAAACCAAGCAAAACAATAGCAGTGCCAGAAATCAAAATACTCACCAGCTTAAAAAAAAGCTATTTTTTTTATAAACCAAGTGCTAAGCCTTTTGTATATCTGTAGAGAAAATGGAGGAGAAGGAGAGGAAGAATAAGAATTAAGAATAAGAATAATTAATTGAGGAAATCAGCAGATCAGTTTAAAAAAAATACCTATTTATTTTGTTATTAATCTTCAGGTCATGCTCACTTCTTAAGAATCCGCAGTTAAGGCATGTTCCTAGGAGAGCATCAGTAGAAGAATATGATTAATAATGCCATTTGTCATTTGCGTGTACCTTTTTTTCATTTCACATCACTGTAATTCTTTTTTATTCCTTCCAATCCAACAGAATGTGAGACAGAAATTGTATAAAAGGGTTTAGGATTCATTTGGCTATCTGCCTCTCTTTAGCAGAAAGTAATTCTCTGAAAACAGAATTGAATGGGATCAATTTTGGCATGATAAGAGAAACTGGCAAAAGAAAGATCAAGTTGGATATAAGCCAAGTGTAGCCAGGAGCAATAGAGAAAACAGAATCCCCAGTGTATCCTTATAATAGGGATAACAACTTAAAATGCTTATGATTGGTCCAATTTAAGCTGTGCCCCACTCCTAGTCACATTAGCTGGAAATTCTGAAAAGCATGATATGCATGCTTTCCCTACCCGATTTAATGCAGGGTACCTTACTTTCATTCTTCAATACCATGTTGCACAATGCAGATCATTTAAACATGCCTTTTATCTGTATTACCTCTTTGTAAAAACTAAGATTTCCATGTGGTTTTTAGTAGATGCATTTTTCTCCTGTTTTTATGCATGTATGAGTGTATGAGTGCATGTGCATGTGAACTCATGAATTTTTGATCAGGGCCAGATGCTTTCTAACAGATTTTGTTTGTTTGATACTGACATTCATGTCTAACTAGGGCTGCCAGATCTGAATTGTAAATAAACCATCCAAACAGTCAAGAGCCTGAAAGTGATGTTGAAAACATTAACTATTTTCTGCTTTTTAGTTGTCATCCAGGTTTTGTCAGGCGAGATCTAGTAGCCTTAAAGTTGGTACATTTAAGCCATCAGAGTTTCCTCCCAAGGGAATTCTGTATTGGGAGACTTTTATGTCCCTAGGCAAACATTCAGCCAGTGATTAGAATCTGCATTAGACCAAAATTGTTGTTAGAAGGAACTCAAGGTTCATGATTACCTTGAAAGGACATAATCAGTCTTGTCCTTGCTTGACAAATTGCACAAAGAGAAATAATTGGCTCAGCCTTTTCTTCATGTTTATTCTTCTAGATTAAGTCATTAGCATCTCAAAGACTATCCATACTGTACAATTACTCATGGTTCTCAACGCAATATGAGCAAATAGATCGTTTGATCACTTTTATTTGACATGGTTATTAGCCTAATCAATAAACAATTAACTACACTATTTTCGTTAATGCCATATACATTTTATTAATTTTAAAGACCTAGAACACTGGCCCTGCTATCCAGATTCTAAAATAATTTCAACCATCTAGCATATATTATAGTGATCAGTTATTTCTTCAGCACATAACAGAAAAGCAAAAGAGTGTTAGAGTGTTAACCAAATTGCTCTATAACTTTCCTATGTTTTCTCAGGTGTTAGGAACAAATTATGCTTCATTGATTGCCATACATTCACTGTAGGCCACCAATTGTGGGAAGGAATGAAGAGTCATTTATTTACAGTGGGCTACTGATAGATACCATGTATGCATCTAGATCTGGTAGTAGAAAAATAATGATGATCACTGAAGAGTTTACCAGTCACAGCTCACCAAAGAAATAAGCAGAGAATACAAACAATAGTATTATGGTATACTTAATAGGAGATTATGTGGATTTTGCAGGTATCATGGCACTAAGTTGAGCAGTGAAGATAGGTTGAATTAAAAGAACAGTGAACAGAAAGGAAGATCTAGGCATCATAAGGAATGTTTTTCACTAGCTTCACTAATAATGGTTAAAAAAATGTTAAAACATTTTTTCACTGCCAAGAGTATCATTGGATAGTTTCTTATTACCTTGAAAGAATTCAGAGATGTCATCCATCTGTTTGTCCTACCAATATATTATGGTGGAGAATTTCAAAAAAGTATGCTATGCCAAGTTTTGCTCCATTTCTTAAGTCCACCTGATTCTTGCTATTCTTGCATACCCTTGCACAGAAGATAAAGAAGTTAAAATGTGGGAAAGGAAAGGTAAGGACATTTTTATTTATTTATTTTTTACATTTTATATACCGCCCCATTCCGAAGACTCGGGGTGGTTTACAGCTTATAAGCAATACTCTTACATCAGTATATTAATC
>JANHFL010009784.1:197903-212929 GCA_032468155.1 Oxyrhabdium leporinum | reverse complement strand
TCTTTCTTTCTTTCTTTCTTTCTTTCTTTCTTTCTTTCTTTCTTTCTTTCTTTCTTTCTTTCTTTCTTTCTTGATTCAAAAGTGAATCAAGCCATTTAGAATTAGGATAAAGGGAGTCAAGAGGTTTCTCTCTAGCAAGTTGGGACTGCACCTCTCACAACCTTTAACATTAACTAGATTAGTTGAAGTCATTGGAATTATGATGCAAATTCTGGAGAACCCTAAGCTTGCTGAGGTGTCATTATTGAATTGGGGACATAGTTTTCTCAACATAATTCTAATAAGCAAAAGGCATGTGAGATAGTTTTCAGAAAATTGTACTTTTGTCAGAATGCAAGTATCCTGCATCCAAAATAACAATCCATAAGAAAGGCGTTTAATTATGGGTCTGTGATACGTTTGCAGGCATACTGCTTTACTTCCAGTCATATAATAATCTAATTAATTAGGCTTCTCTAACAATTGTTGTTAGGCCTGCATGTCTTCAGTATAAGAATGATTTATTATAAGAATTAATATAGCAAGCATACAACGGCCTACAGATAATCCAGCAAAGAGAAAAAAATATATAATAAATCAATGAAGAAACTGTCCCATTAACTTAAAAATAAAAACTTCCACAATTGTTTAAAAAGTAGACTCTTCATTTTTCCATTTGCTTTTCTGAGATGCCAGGCATGGAATGATACTGAACAATGAGCACTGTTTGCTCTTGTGGAGAGTGGTGTTGCTATCTGTAATCACTGGGTTTAAGAGACCCAGTTTGGCATAGTGGTTAAGGCACCAGGCTACAAATGGTGAGACCCTGAATTCTAATCCAAAACCAACTGGAGGATCTTGAGTCAATCATTCTTCCTCAGTCCTAGAAAGAAGCCAATGGCAAATCACTTTTTAGGTGGGTTTTTTTTTAATATGACTAAAATATATGAAGAATGGTTGCAGGAATTGGATATGGATAGTCTAGAGAAAAGAAGGACTAAGGATGATGATATAGCAGTATTCCAATATTTGGATAGCTGACACAAAGAAGTGGGAGACAACTTATTTTACAAAGGCAAGACAAGAAACAATGGATGGAAACTAATCAAGAAGAGCCGCAACCTGGAATTAAGGACAAACTTTCTAGCAGTGAGAACAATTAACCAGTGGAACAGCTTGCCTTCAGACATTGTGGGTGCATCATCACTGGAGGTTTTTAAGAAGAGACTGAACAGTCACTTGTCTGAAATGGTATACAGGTCTCCTGATTAAGCTGTGGGTTGGACTAGAAGACTTCCAAGGTCCCTTCCAGTTGTATTCTGAGTGATTTACTGTCAAAAATCTTGCCATGAAAATTGCAGGGACTTGTCCAAATAGTTGCCAGGTGTCAAAAGACTCAAACACAGACACACACACACACACTGGATTTAATAGATTATTAGGAGAATTAGCATAACTGGTTGGAATCCTGGCAACTCTATAAAGACACCTTCATCATTAAGGTATGATTGTTATTCACTATTGTTACTCAACAAACACTGCCATGGTTGAAGGCAAATATACATGTCCCAGGATAGTGTTGCGGGATCCAATCTGGGTCAGTCACTTGGACCAGAGGTCTTCTGGGCTTTTGGACTTGTGCTGGAGCCCATTTCTCTCACCAAAGTGTCTCTCATACAATCTGATGAGAGAGAAGTTCCATGAGGATGGGCTTCAGCATGAGTCTGAAAACTTGGAAGACTAAACCTCTGGTCTTGGTTACCGACCCAGATTGGATCCTGCAACTATTACTATTGTTTAGTTATTAGAGACAGCAAGAATAGGCCAATTCAATGAGAAACAAGGCCATTGAGAAAGGGAGATCACAAAGAAAAAGTCCAGCATGGTAAAAATGGCCTTGATCACCTTGGAAACTTGATTCTTAACAACTGTCTTTGCGTATGTTAGCCAGGTGGGGGTTTTTTTTTACTCATTCTTGAGAATCTTGAACCTTCTGCTCTAATGCAGAATTTAAAAGTTCAGACTGATTCAAAAGTATGCACTAACGTTGACCCAAGAATGCTTACTGGACTGATCAGCCCTAAGGCTATGTACAGAGTGCTGGAAGCTGTGTTGAACTCCCAGATGTAATAACAGAATCAGGCCAGAAGTGAAACACACCATTAACATGAGAGAGAGGGAAGTTAAGGCTTGTGCTCACCGTATTACAAATGCTGAAGGCTGAGAAAGTGAATGAAGCCCAAAAGAAGGTTAACCAAGTTATCTGAAGGAATTAGCTAGCTTAATGAGATGGTAAAACTCATTGGCTGGCTACTCTTGTCAATCAGAGAGCCTATTGCAGCGTTAAAACTCTCTCAGTTTTCTTCATATATGCATGTGACATTATATATCATCTCTATTATACAACATTTTCTATCACCAGTAATAACCTCAGAAGCAGAAGAAAAGCCATTGAATCAATTGCGTTTCATAGCCACTGATTCAATTCCCTGCCTGAATACCAGTCTCAACTTTGATTTGCAAATCTGCCATAATGGGATGATTTAATTAAAACTTTGTAAAATTGAAGCACTCTTTTGAAGCTTGGCACAGCCTTATCATGTTTGCCACCTTGTCCTCTTTAAGAAAGATAGGATATAATGTTAATGAATGAATAATAAATAATAATAAATAATATTCTTTGCTTTGGGGGAAAACACTTATTAAAGGCCATTCACCTGGCTAATGTGTATTCAAAAATTTATTCATATAATCATGAGCATAAACTGAAAATAGACTGTGCCACAAAGATCATAAGACTGCCATTCCTATGTATCAGGATGCATGTTCCTGATCTGTAAACAGCACATCAAATGCACTTCCTGGATCTTACAGGAAACTATATTATAAAATAAATAATACATCAGGATTTTTACCCCAAGCTGAAAGGGAGGGGACAGGAAGGATTCTTACCAGTTATCATTCACTCTCAATTTCATGTTTGTCGAAATAGTCACCTGATATTGTACCTAGGCTGATTTAATGCTTTTTAATGTATACAGAATGACAGAATTGGAAGGGACCTTGGAAGTCTTTTAGTCCAACCCACTGCTCAAGCAGGCAACTCTATATCATTTCAGTCCAATTGCTTCTTAAAAACCTCCGGTGTTGCAGCAACCACAATTTCTGGAGGCAAATCATTCCATTGATTAATTGTTCTAACTGTTAAGAAATTTGTCCTTAGTTCTAGATTGCTTCTCTCCTTAGTTAGTCTCCATTGTTCTTGTCCTGCCTTCAGGCACTTTGGAAAATAGGTTGATCCCCTCTTCTTTGTTGAAGCACCTTAGAGATTGGAACACTGCTATCATGTCACCCCTACTCCTTCTTTTCATTAAACTTGACATACCCAATCCCTGCAACCATTCTTCATGTTTACCCACCAGTCCCCTATTCATCTTTATTGCTCTTCTCTGGACTCTTTCTATAGCCTCAGCATCATTTTTTTTATACTGTGGCAACCAACACTGGATGCAGTATTCCAAGTGTGGCCTTACCAAGGCATTATAAAGTGTTAACTTGTCATGTGATCTTGATTACATTATTCATAGGAGCTATGATGACAGAGGAGACTGCAAACCTAACACAATTTTCCCCATGATGATGGACCTATCTCTATCTTAGAAAATCGGTATTGTGGGCTGGCTTTATAGCAAACACTGCAATTATTAACTATGGACAGCCACAAAATAACCTACCAAATTAAACTGACAACTTATTGGGGGAGTCTTGAATATACCTGCCTCATAGTTCCTGAAAACATGCTGCATTTTAAATTCTGTTCCTTTTCATAGTATATATGATTACAGTATTTGCATGTGTAGATAATAATATACATTATTTGCATCACAAAACAAACATTTTCTGACAGATTAGATGGCAAGGTGAACTAAAAGACACAAACAGATTTTATATTCCCAAAATAATTATAGCTACGATACGTAGTGCGTTGTTTAGAAGCAAAGTCATGACTTGACTTGGTTAAGTAGTTTGCCTGGCATATTTAGATAAATCAACCTTTCAAACAGAGCAAAATTGTATTGATATACAGACAGCATTCAAATGTGTATGAAATGAAAAGTAATACATTTGGATGTAGAAAATTAACTTTGTACAACAGAAATTCTACTATCTTCTGCACTAATGAAATTCCATTTGTTGTGTGTAGTTTTCACAGAAAAGGAATCTCTACAAAAGATTGGTATTATACATGGACTAGCAGGGCAGGGGGAAATCCAGGTGCATGGTGTCTAGCTGGATGTAGTTGAAGCAACTACTGAGTAAGGTGAAAGCTTTGTTCTATGTACATTTCATGGAATAAATATGGATGTTGAATGAACTGGATGCAGAATGAAGCTCTATGGAAATTCAGCCTTGCAGTCATTCAATTTTTCTGCAGATTTTTCTCCTAGAAGTATTTGCAGAGTGCTCTTTGCTCTGTGCAGAGTGCATTTGTGTTTTGAGTAGAAAGAAGCTATTCTAACTCAACAGCAGTTTGGCAACTAGCAGGCTATATAGCATTATTGAGAGTTAAATTGTGAAACTTCTGTAAAGTCCTTCTGCTTTTCAGAGGCCAGGGAAAATCCAGAAGTTTTTCCAGAAAAAGCAATTTGTATGTCTTGTTGCAAACCATGTTGCCATGACTTCTCACTATTATGCAGTTGGATTCATAATGAAAGATATGGAAATTGTGAAGCATGGTAAGTTTAAGATTCTTTTGAGTGCTGAGGAACTCTTTTGCCCAATCCACGCAATATTACAACAGACAGCACAGTAAATTCAGATTATCATTTTCAGGTTGATATTCTGCACTCTTATAGGATTTTCTATTGGCAGTGAATGACAGTTTCAATAAACTAATGATAACTGTTTCCAGATAGTTAAATAGTTAAGAAGCATACATGAAGATGCACAAAAATATTTGTTTTTTAAGGAGTGAGTCCCTGATCCAAAGTGGCTGAGCTCCTATCACTGAAGATAGTCTTAAACTCTGCTTTCCCCGTTAAAAATCAATATTTTAACCTCTACAGATTTTTCAGAGCAAAATATAGAATTAATGTTCTTCCTTTGATCCACATCTGTTGGATCCCTATTCTTATCTTGAAAACATGCCAAAAGGAAAGAACTTTTCCAAGAAAGTATTTTATCTTGCAATGAAACAATGACATTCTGTACTGTGATGGTTACAATCATCTTGCTTATTGAAAAATGTCTATAGTTGGGATGCCCTTATCTCCTATTATATATTGCAATATGTTTTACTAAAATGCAACAAAATCAGAACAGTTGCTCTATTAGAAACCTGAGGCAGTAAAGTAGAATATATATTCAAGGACTAAATTTATAAACATTGTTTTGTTTCTGGATACAATTTTATCTCAATTTAAGATGACCTTTAGTGTGAAGATCCTATAAACCACAAACTGTGTCCAGCCATTGTCAGTGTATAAGGTTCTTAAATTGGAATAGACATGGTAACAGGTCAGCCAATGGGACTGTTTGGTGACGCAGACGGCTCGGAGTCTGGGCGTGGCTTAGATTCACTGATCTGTATATATATGAGTGCCTCTGTAATATATTGCTTCTGTGTTTGTATTGCTTCTGTGATTATTGCTTCTGTACTTCTGGATTCTGAGTTCTGGTTCTGACTTCTACTGTATGGTATTGTATATATAAAGAAGTTTATTATATAAATGAATCCTGCTGAATTATTTACTTGTGTGCTGGTTGGATTGCTGCAAACTGACAGCCATGCCAAAGCTATGCGTGGACATGTAAGATGGTTTATTTATTTAAGCCATCATGCATATCTGATAACAAAGAAGGATGTGGAGTGATGGCAGCTGAAAGCAGAAGGAAGGAAGGAAGGAAGGAAGGAAGGAAGGAAGGAAGGAAGGAAGGAAGGAAGGAAATGACATAGAGCAATAGTGGCACAAAAGGGGATGGAAAGGAGAATCTGGAGACCTTCATGTTTTCCATTTATACTTTAATCACTTCATGTCCAGAGGTAAATTCATGCACATATTTTATTTTATTTAAGAAAATTTATATGGCTACCGAAATCACTCTCAGTAATTTGGGGTGGCTTACAATAATAAAAACAAAATATAAAAACAATTTAAAAAACCCTCCCTGGCAGCACAATCAAATAGGCCATTTCATGGGTTCCATCCCATTCTGGGGTCTCCAGGACCGTTGGCAAAACCAGATCTTCAGGTCCTGGTGAAAGAGCAATAAAGTGGGGGGCAATCTTATCTCTATAGGGATGAAGTTCCACAGGGAGAGAGCCACCACAGAGGAGGCCCCTCATCTTAGTCCTGCTAGAGGGACCTACTTTGGAGAGGGGACCTGTAGTATTCCCAGTCTCCCCACTCTGGTGGGTCAGGTAGATGTAACCAGAAAAGACAGACCTTCAAATAATTCAAATATTGACAACTATAAGCAAACAAACAAGCAAGCAAACAAATAATTAAACTTATCTACATGATTTCTGCATAAATCTTGGAGACTGTCTTTTATCATCAAGCCATCTGATTATTGCAAATCTCTAATAAAATATAAACACTGAATTTGCTCCGACTATGCACTCCCTTCAACAATTATTGATGGTAAATATCCAAAACCCCTGACTTTGCCCCTGTGACTCCCACAGCAAACGGGATATTCAGTATCTGCTGTTCTACTGAATTTTCTAGTTGAATTTGAGGTATTAATCCAGCCACTCCCAGGGAGGGAGAACCAATAGTATATCTCCTATATTTTAGCAGATCATAAAAGTACTATTTCCATAATGTTGCCAAATTTTGCCTCACTGCTATAAGAGTGAGGCAAAAAATATTGTCCAGCAAAATGATGCCTTTTCCCACTTCCTTCCTTCCTTCCTTCCTTCCTTCCTTCCTTCCTTCCTTCCTTCCTTGCTGAAAATATATTTATTTATATAAAACTACAGGTTCATGCCAGCGTCTCTGCCTTCATTTGGACACGAGCTGTGCAATTCCCTGACATTTAATATGTAATAGTTATGTAACAATGGAGGGGATATTCAGGAGGAGGTAAAGAACTCAGTCCTTTCTTGGTTTAGTTACCTCATACCTACCTCCAAACATAAATGATATTATATATGAGATTCTAATATACAAAAATGTTTTCATCTCTGATAAATATTTTAGTCTGTTGTATTTCTGTATATTGGGATCATCTAAAATAGTAGTTGATTGAAACTTGAAACTCCAAAGAGCCATGAAAAACAGTTCTTTGTCTGCATGCCTACAAAAAAAGGTGTGAATGACCTTGTGGGACAAGATAAGAGCCAGACGTAATACTAGAATAAGGAAGGACAATGAAATAAAGAAGATGGGAAATGGTTATTTATGTCAGTGAGGCTAAGATATTCTTTTTTCTTTTTCTATTTTGAGAGTGATTGTGATGGTGAACTTTAGTTTTGGTTTGGTTGTTATTCCCTCAAAATGAAGGAAAACTGCCCCCCATATGGCAGAAGGGCTTTGAGGATGAGAAGAGGGATTTTGGGAAGAGGCTGTCAGGATATAAGGTAAAGAAAACATATCTATTCTAGATGATCAATGCTGCTAAAATTTTGGCAGTTGGCTGGGAACTCTGACCATAAAAGTATATGCTATGTATGTCCCAAATGATTATTTGATTTATATGTGCTGTTTCCCTTCTTGAACTTGAGCTACCGTCTGAATGAAGCTTGTGGTTTAAGTGGCTAAGCCTCCTGACATTTGTGACTTCTTCCAGAAGTGACTGCAAAGTTAGAGCACTTTGATAAAAACAAAATGAAAGTAAGAAAGCAATATTTAGAAAGACAAAGCAATGTTTAGTATAACAGCTTTTATGGCAAATAGAGACTTTCCTCAAGAAATTATATTGCATTACTTTGTTGTCAAATTCATTTGGGGAGGAGGAGGGAATATCCTAAAAAAATAAGTAAAACTGCATTTACTGTGCTGTCTGTTGTAGTGTTGTGTGGATTTTCTTTTTCTTTTTTTTCCTATACCGCTGACCATGCTGGCTGGATTTCCTAAAAATTCAAAAATATCTGGAAGGCATACCTTACCAACTTCTAGTCTACATTATATAGAAAGTTATTTTCTATCTTTGCATGGAATTTATGCCCCATGCTGCATTCACACTGCCCCGTATATATTCCTCCCCCCCCCAAATGAAATCATTAGGCTTTAGCGATGAAGTAGGCACATTAGTTTTGTCCATTAGCTGAGGAATAACTTTTTACAGATTGGCTTTTGGATCTGTGAATATAATTGAAGTTTGATTACTTAAGAAAGTACACTTATACATGTGTAAGTGTACTACCTCTTTAAAAGCAATAATATAATACAAAGTATTATAAACAACAAAGATATAAAAATATTTCTTCTATAGTAAATAATATGTGCATGGAATCTGATTTCATTATCTGACTAGATAATCTCATTATTATTAGTGAATGTGGGATCTGCTCCCTATTTATATATAATAGCTTGCCTTTGCCCTGAATATTTTTACTTGCCCATTTTCAGTTACTTTTTAAAAGATACGATATATTTTAACCAGTTTTTTTATTCCTGTTTCATGATAATTTTTACAGAGGTTCCAGTGAATCATTTTGACAATGGTGTTAAGTTATTATTAATAACCAGTTTCTGTAATCTTGTTGCATGAGCTGAGTATATAAACTGTTTCTACTGCTTCTTTGCACAAACTGTACTTTATAAGCCATTGTCAAATTTTAATATTGCTCCCTTTCCCCTTGATCTTTTGTAGAAATTGACCATGTCATGCTTTACCTTGCCAGCATTGTGTGCATATTTTTATTTCATTATTTCAATATTCACAGTATTGCATTTTATGACTCACATCCTTATAAAAAAAATGTGGAACTTTTCTGAAAGGCTTAATGACCACAATGTAAATGTCATCTTTTATTAAACTCTGGGTCAAAGTATAAGAAAAAAATGAAATTATAATAGTATATACAAATAAAATGGAAATAACCACAGGGAATGGATATTCTATTATCAAATGAAGTGAAAAACAGATCTGCCAAGCAATCTGTCCATATATATCTATGTATTTTAAGATAAAAGTAAAAATATGTTTAGTGTTATACATGTATATAGTTAGAATCAGAGGTGAAATCTAGCCGGTTCACACCGGTTTAGGTGAACCGGTAGGAAAATTTTGATTGGTTCGGAGAAAAATTGGTAAAAAGGAATGCTAAGGATTAAATGTCAATAAATGGCATAAGCCAGTGTTTCTCAACCTTCGCACCTTTAAAATGTGTGGACTTCAATTCTCAGAATTCCCCAGCCAGCATGAAATACACACTTGATTTTACTGGCATGTGGGTTGCGGAATTCTGGGAATTGAAGTCTTAAATATTGAAAAACACAGGCATAAGTTTCCAAAGCTTTAAAAGAACATAGGATATGAAATTTGCTACCACTAGAGCCAAAGCTTTGGTAAACAATATTAGATAGATGTAGACAGTATCAGGCTCCTTCCCAGACTTGGTTCTGAATCCCAGCTCTCCAGGCACTTAACACCCTACTCAGGAATTGTTTTATTCAGCAGAAGGCTTTCAGATTCAACTTATTTTGCTTCTTTCAAACAAGAATGAAGGTGTATATGCACTGATTTGCCCATTGCACAGAAGTGAAATCTTTTATAAAGATCTGCACTCTAGGGTTTAAATTCTTTCTTCCAACTTTTCAATGAATACCTGGCCATTGTCTTAATGTCCTGGGGGAAGCAACTGATCTATGCTGGCCCAGCTGTTCAGTCTAGCCTGGGAACCATTTTTTTTTCTTCCTGAGCAACTTAATGCCTTATGACTGTGGTCAAGAACAAAACTTAACAGAAGCAACAAACTGGAAAGAAATGTTTAAAATATTTGTTAGGTATTATCTTATTTCCTGATTCAAAAGTGTTATCATTTCAAGGTGATAATAATCTGCTTGATGACCTACACATTGACAATTTTTGGGGAATGTTTGCATTAATAGTTCATTTTAACAGAATCATTCATGGTGATTTGATCAAAGCAAAATAGAAACAAACAGAATGCAAATAAAAGTACATGGTCTCTCATGGGAGAGTCAGGATGAATTTATTGAATTGTGGTAAGAATATGCAGAAGGCCATTCCACCAGAGATAAAGAGAAAAAGCCCTTTTTTATTATATTAGTTCATCCTACTTCGATCAAGAATAACATGTGTATATTTGTAAGTTATAACAAAGGTATGCATACATTTATCATGAAAGAAAAACTGTACGGCATTTATCACCTTTGAAATTAAACTGGAGAACACATAACTGAAATGCTAATTATCAGTTTTAAAAAAACATAGCGTTCTTCTTGATGACTGCAGAGATCAAGGCTTGGTAATGGCTTCAATATGTCAGAAAAATAGAAGATATTCAGCCTGCATTATTTTCAGAAATATATTTTCTCTGAGTTCTTCTACTAATGATATCTTGTAGGTGTTAATGCTACAGCAACATACATTAAACACTGAAATTGTTGGTCTCTGCAGCAATTTTTGTAGGTGTTTTTTTTTTTTATTATTATTATTATTATTTTAAATTTATATACCGCCCCTATTCCGCAGACTCGGGGCGGTTCACAGCAAGTATAAAACATAAATATACAAATATACAAAATTTAAAATACATTTAAAAACAAATTAAACTAATATTTTGCTGTGGTTAGACCTATGACAGTTTACACCACTGTTAGTCATCTGCTCACAATGTTCCAGGTATTCTGGAAGGCACTGGAATGTGTTCTTTAATTAATTTAAAGTTGGCACATCTAGAAGCACCAAAATGCTACTTCGCATCACTTACATGTCTTTTGTTGGTTATCTTCTTGTACAAGTTTCTTTCAAAAATTGATGACATACATGAAATTTTACAAGAGAAAAATTCTTTAAGCGACAGAAGAAATCATTATTGATAAAATAAAATAGTTTAGCAATTAATGGACTAAAATTATATAAAAATATTCTTGTACCAGAAAACACAGGAATATTGCCATAATATGACACATTAGTCACACCATGTGAATCACTAAGAAGTTTGGTGATAACACATTTGTTCTAATTCCCCCCATTACACACATGCAGACACACACATGTGTGCATGCATACACACATTTCCATTTTTGGAAGTAAATGTTCAGCCTTGAAAATGAACCTTCAAGCTGTGAGGTTTCTCCAAACTATTATTGTTTGTCTTGTCTATATTCATGGTGGCACAGCTCAACTGTTAAAGATGTTGAGTTTGTCAGCTGACAGCTCAGCTTCAGGACCCAAGATCTGCACAACAGGTTGAACTCTCTTACTTACCCCAGCTCCTTACCTAAAATGGTATAGGTTTTCCTGTTTGAGTGGGGGGCTGGATTAGAAGACCTCCAAGGTCCCTTCCAGCTCATTCTATTCTACAATTTCCTGTCACCTAGCAGTTTGAAAAAATGCAAATGCAAATAGATTAATAGGTACCATTTTGGCATTCCGTGCGCCTTTGGGGTATAGCCATGTTGTGACCATGACCAAGAAAAATTGTATTTGGACAATGCTGGCTCCCTTGGCCAAGAAATGGAGATGAGCTCCATGTCCTAGAGTCAGACATAACTGACAGGGAAACGTTTAGCTTTACTTTTTTAATCTATATTCACTCATTACAAAGCACATTAAGTAGCAGTAAAGAAAAAAAAGGTTCAGCATGTCATCTGTTTATTTGAAATATTTCTATTCTCTTTTTTTAGTTGCAGTATTGAAGTTATCAGTCTCTCTGGTCAGAAATTACAGTCATTAAAATGAATGGAGGTATTTTTGCTGTGCTTAGAAGTCCAAATTTAACCAATCCTTCACACCTATAGCAATAAGAACTTTAAGATGGCGTTCTATCATTGCAATAAACTTCAAGGGATCAACTTTTTGTTATTTCAGCTGTGCTGTAAATGATACTTTATGCCCAGTAGTCATTTTCTTGTGCATTTTATTTTTCCCCCCACAAACTAGTTATTTAAGTTTGTTCTCCTTATATGCATTTTTGAGTTTCTTCACCTTAGGTCAGTCATTTCTGGAGTTCATTTTTAGTATTTCATATTTGCTTTAAAAAGTTTGCAGAATCAGTGTTTTCCACTCCGCTTGAAAACTTCAACCTCATTACTGAAGATGTTGATCAACAGCTGACCCAGAAATAACTTCTGAGAATTGCATATAAAATGTGATTGTATAAAAGCTTGAATAGGAATAATTTCCACCAAATATAGCTGCATGTTTGTAGCTTTATTTTAATGTTTTCATATATTTAATAATAAGCTTTTCAATCAGGTTTGGTGACAGGAAGGGCATCCGGCCATTAAAATTCTGCTAGCTCCATTCAGTTGCCCAGACACCATCCCGTAAGGGATTATGGGGTCATTAAAAGATGATGATAAAGAAGCTTTTCAATCAGGTTCCTATCTGATTGGGAGAAAGAGATGACAGTGCAAGAAGTAATATCACACATAGGCAGACCCGCAAACTTACTTTTTTTTTCATGGTCTAAAAAAAATTAACTTGGGCCAGTCACTCTCTCTGGGATCAAAACAAGGGGAAAACAGTTCAGAAATCTTGCCAAGAAACCTGCAGAGACTAATCTATACACTCTCTGGGCATCAACAATAACTCTAAGGCACATACATACATACTCAATCTTATTATAATATTAAAAGTAAAATGTTCACCATCAATGTCAAAATGTTTTCACCATCAATGTCAAAAACCACATCACTGATTTTTGTTTGTTTGTTTGCTTGTTATTTTGACCAGACTGTCTCCCTTGGAGTCTCAAGTTGTCCATCCCAAAGGCAATATTTTTGACCTGTTTGTATTTTTCACACCATATACAATTTGTCTTAATATTCAATTATTACATGCTATACAACAATCTGATAACTTTCTAGTGTGGTTTTTTTGTTTCTTTTTAAACCTACTGTAAGCAATCAGTGCCCTGATCCATATTTGGAACATTATATATAGATTTGTTGGAAGGAAAGGTTTCCCCAGTTCGTTCTCTCCAGCTGGGGTGGAGCGATCAGAGCTGGCAGTAAAAAGAACTGTGAAGCAGGTGATTAGGAAAGAAGGTTTTATTTTGGAATCCAATGGCCCTGGGACAGCAGCGGCTTCTGGGTCAACTGGACAACTGGACAACATATTTTTATACCCTTTACAGTGTTGCAAAATCTGAGGTTTGCTTTTGTATATCTTTGTTATTTGATTGGTATTGTTTGTTTCACAAATGTCGCTAATTAGTCTAGAGCGATGTCTTCCCCCTGGTCCAAATCTTGTCAAGTAGTGCCATTTTCTTATTCCTGTCAGATAATGTGACCTTAATCCTGTTAAGTGGTATAACTGTTTTAATTTTATTAATTTTGGTTCCTCCATGACTTTTAGCTGGATTTTACCAATGAGCCGGCCAGTCCAAGATATTGTTATTGTAACCGGAGCTATTCAGTTTACAGAGGAAACAATGAATCTATTTTGTGAATCGGTCTTGTGCAGGCTATTAACCTGGGGTGATTTTCTATTAAGAGATAGGTGAGAAGAAAGAAAACAGGAGATGTTATTTTTATTCTCCGGGACTTCTTTCCTGTCCTTTAGTTTTAACCCCTTGCTCTTTAGAAAAGAAGTCAGGGGAATAGAGTTTCTCTTGGGGTTCTCCTTTTCTGGGGGGGGGGCACTATTCTTTCCACAGATTGTAGACCCTTCGGCCACTTCATTCATTTTTTTATAAGCTGAAAAAAATAAAGATCTTCCATGATGACACCACTGATCTTACTTCTCCTCCAATTCCATTTATTTGTGTGAGTGTAACTCTGCAGCAAATCAGGTAGAAGAAGACCTCTGCAATCTATGTCTATTTATGATCTTAATAGCGACCAGGTAAAAACGAAGATTCAGCTGATATTATGCTCAGTTGAGTACTTAAATAAATTATTAAAATAGAGATAGACATCTTTTATTGTCCAAAAACTTATTCTTGTGAACAAGGACAAGAGGAAATGGTGCTGGATTCATTGCCACTATCTTGGGCTTAAAACAGTTTGGCATTAATGGAATGTCTCCAACTGTTCTGGCCCACAGTCATACTTTTAAAATTGGGCATGTTGTCTCTTGGTTGAAACAATCAGACAATTGCAGCATGGCTGCAAATTTGTTGATGACTAGTGATCCTGATTTTTGCAGCCCAGGTATGATATAATTATAGAACTAGTGTGTACTCTGAGCATTTCCAGAAAGTTTGATGAAGCATTGGGATATTTACTGCAAGATCAGGAGCTGTATAAGCTTTGCCATGAAATGTTTTTATTTAAGAATACATGTAGTTCTTGACTTAGAACCTTTCATTTAGTGACCATTCACAGTCACAACACTGGAAGTGATTTACAACCTATAAATTATAATAGATTTTATTATTATTATAGATTTTATCTATACAGGACAGTGAATGTGATACCAAATGTAAGGATATGAATTTAGGATTGCTTAAACTGGGATAAAACCGAACTGTATTGTTTTTAAAAGTCGCCTTTCTATCTTGTTACCTTTTTATTTGTTGATTCTTTAAAAAAGAAGTTGCCCTGGTTGAAAGATATAACTGAAAAGCAAATGGCAGGAATGCAAAGCAAATATTAAGAAAATTGAAGGTGTCTCCAAGTGTTTCAACAATAACTCTCATTTTAATAAAGGAAAAAAATGGATATGCATTGAATCCAAATGAGATTATTTGCCAAGCTCCAAGGTGACAGTGAAGCATCAAGATCAAAATAATAATGAGGAATGCCATTAAAACATTAAGGGCCATGGCTATTGGGCTATCAGATGGAAATTTTAACTATTATTGTTTAGCTGGAGCAATACGTTATTTATATAGAGCCTAGGTGGCGCAGTGGTTAGAGTGTTGAACTGCAGGCCACTTCTGCTGATTCAATCTAGCGGTT